>MDKH01163347.1:0-29966 GCA_005239495.1 Nicotiana undulata
TGCACGACATCACCCTTCGTGCTTTTACTCTCATCCTCACCAAATAATAAATGCAAGTGCACGCCACCACCCTTCGTGCTATTACTCTCATCCTCACAATAATCAATAGAAACGGCACAGCATCACCCTTCGTGCTTTTACACTCTCATCCTCACAATAATCAATACACTACATCACCCTTTGTGCTTTACACTCTTCCTCACCCAAATAATATCAATAACAGAAGTCCGGCAAGGAGAAATCAACAATATGAACCATAATAATAAATCATAACATCCCGGCAAGGGATCAACAATAGAAATATCACAATCCCGTCAAGGGAAACAACTATTACCAATCTCACTCAAGTACATATCTTCACATAAAATTTCTCAACCGAAACCAATACTCAACAATATTCATTACCAAGAATTTCCACCAAAATGAATAACCACAAAGTGAAATTCAAGTTATAAGACAGTAGATATCAATGAAAATCACATAATTCATAATATCCGACTCACGGGCATGCTTGACACCAACGTACAGGTACTCGCCACCTCACATATACGTTGAACATGATATTAACACATAGCAAATAAGACCCAACACCTATTCCTTCAAGCTAAGGTTAGGCCAAACACTTACCTCGACTTCCACAACCAAAATCAAGCCTCAATCACCACTTTCCCTTTTGAATTTGACTCCAAATCAATTGTATCTAGACATAATTGACTTAATAACATCAATAAACGCTAAATAATTCAATTCCAATGCTTAATTATAGGTTTTCTAGCATTCTTCCAAAAAGATAAAAATTACCCCCGGGCCCGCTTGGTCAAAACACGAGGTTCGGACCAAAACCCGATCACCCATTCACCCACGAGCCCAAATATGTAATTAGTTCCGGAATCTAACCCCAAAATGAGGTCTAAATTCTAATTGTTCAAAAAGCCCTAACTCTACCCAAATCCCTAATTTTCTACCCTTAAGAACACAATTTAGGCCTACAAATCTTATGGGTGTTGATGAAAATTGAAGAAAACTAGTCTAAGAATACATACCTATGATTTTGTGGTGAAATCCCCCTTCAATAATCGCCCAAGTTTGAGTTTAAGTGAAGAAGTTATGAAAATTTGAAGATATCCCGTAATGCTACTGTTTTAAGAAAACTGGGCAAAACTATAGCCTATGCGTTGGCGACCTGGGTGGTGCGTTCGCATAGGCTCCCCTCCTCTACCCTACGCGTTCGTGTCCAAAGGGATGTGTTCATACTTTTTTGAACTACCCAGCCCCTCAATACTCTATGCGTTCGCGACTACCAGGGTGCATTCGCGTAGAGTAAATTTCCTATGCTCCGTGTTTGCATCTGGTTCTATGCGATCGCATAGTGCAAATATGCCCCCTCCCAATCTTGTGTTGTGCATTCGCATGGATTACCATGCGTTCACATAGCATAAAAGTTCACACACCAGCAACCAGTTCAAACCCCAGATTTTCTAAGTTCAAATCACCCCGACGCCTATCCAAAACTCACCCGAGACTCGGGGCTCCAAACCAAACATGTACAGAACCTCAAAAATATCTTACGGGCTTACTCGTGTGATCAAATCGCCAAAATAACACTTTGAACAACAAATTTAGCCTTAAAATCAAAGAAAATTTCCAAAACTTCCAAAGTATCAAATTTCACAACTATGGGTCCGAATCACGTCAAACGACTTCCGTTTCTTACCAAATTTTACAGACATATCATAATTATCATATTGAACCTGTACCGGGATCCAGAACCAAAATACGGGCTCAATACCATAAATTTTAAATATAATCAAATTTCTAAAATCTCTTATATTTTTAGAAAACACAAATTCTTTCAAAAATTTATTTCTCGGACTTGGGACCTCAGAATTCGATTCCGTTCATACGCCCAAGTCCCATATTTTTATACGGACCATGCAGGAAGGTCAAATTATGGGTCCGGGTCCGTTTACCCAAAATATTAAAATTTAAAGGCAAATTTAGCATTTTCTCAGTTTTTCATATTAAAGCTTCCCGACTATACGACAGGGCTTTGCACGCAAAACGAGGCAAGATAAAAGGAGGTACTCCCGAATTTCGTGGTTCTAGCACGGTCTCTTAATGATTCATACTTGGCTTATTTGATCTAATTACTCAATTTAAGACCTATGTGTATTTATCTTTTACCGCTTTTAACTACTCGATTATTCGTGATTATGGAATTATCTCATAACGAGTCATGCGTACGTGTACATAATTAATAGAACTTAATTAATATTAAAATTATTTGGTCAAAGTCACGCGAACGTGTACCTTGGTTTTATTTTGAAAATCGGCGTTTAAATCATGTCACGCGTACGTGTACATAATTTATCACGCTTAATTATTTATGAAAATCTTGGCCAAAGTCGCGCGAACGTGTACCTTGATTTATTTTTAAAAAATCGTAATTATGTCACGCGAACGTGTACACAATCACAATAATAAATTTAAAACGCGCCTAAAGCACTCTAATTGTGTTCATTGTTCTTCCTAAACTTTGAGATTATTGTAAGGCAAAAGTTAGCAATATAATATACTTCAAACTAAATTAAAATACCTTGTATACTTTCAAAAATTTAAAACTAACATTTTATTTTCTACTGCTCATGAGATTCCTTTTTCCACAAAATGGTTAAATATCCAGCAAACATGGAAAAGCAAATGCAATCTACTGTTGCAACATTTACAATTACCATACCATTAATAAAAAAAATAGAAGCATCTTCCACAACGAAATCTAATGAATCATAAAAGTTCTCCTGCCAAATAACGAAAAAATTGAAGGAAAAGATACAACTATTTGCAAGATTTCAAAAATTATTCACAAGCAGACGCCGCCAATATAAATACAAATTTAACTCAAATATTAAACAATATCCATACATGCCTAACATTTATTAAAGCTCAAAAAGGATAATAGCCAATACTAATTAAAATAAAGGTTAAAGATTGACCTTTATATTGATGAATGCGACGATTAGAAATCATCACTACTAAGGAAGGAGAATCAAGAATGTTTTGGGAGTTAGTGAAGTACTGTTAATATCAGTCATTGTATTTAAAGAGTTGGGTTTTCATTTTTAATCCTTAAGTTTAGTTTTTTCTATTTTGGTCCATAGAGAAGGGCTAGGGAGGGTTCTAGAAGATTACACACGTCTATTTCTGGTTTGGGGAGTACAATTAGAATAGCTGTCTTTTTCATCTTAAAAGGATAGAATCTGAGTATTGTAAATGGCGTAATATGATGAATATCAATCCTCTTTTTCTCTAAATCTTCTTATTTCTCTGTTAAATTCCTTTATTTTGCAAGTAGAATCGTTACAATTGGTATCCAGAGCCTTTGATCCTCGGACGCCAGATTTACCTATTCCGGCGACGATGGGTGGAGTTGAGATACGTATGACTCAGTTGGAGGAACGATAGGCTTTCCTAGAAACGACGGTCATGGAGCTTTCTGATTCTAGCAAAAGGGTTGAATACCTACTTATACAGATGGATAATGATTGGAGAGCTACCGCTGCACCGGCGTTACGCTCTACGGTAGCTGTTTCGCAAGGTGAATCAATTCACGATTCTGGACACTCATCTGTGGGGGGAAATCTGCGAGGTTCAACCCCGTTTATCTCTCCGAATGTTTCAGCTGTGATGCATGGTCTGACCTTTCCTTCTACAACTTTTGTTTCAACCCCTGTTCTCCAACCCTTATATTACCCAGATAATATCACCACCTCACAAACCTTAAACCCGTCTGCTCATGCTTACATACCCTTAACCCAAACTTTCCCTCTACCTGCCACCCATTTGAGCTTACCACCACCACCTTCTTTTTATAATACTACATCTCACATACTTTTTTCTCTTCCACCTATGTTAGTTCTTTATACCTTCACTATGCCATACTCATTGAATCCCTCTATTTCATATCACCCTACGCAGACTTCTGGGTATGGGAATCAACCCTTCTCAGTACCTTTTGGTTCTTTCCAATCTCAGCCCTTCGGAGGAGCCATGCCACCCTTCAACGGGTTTGACACTACAAGGTCTCGCTCGAAGGGGCCGAAAGCAAAAATTCCATTCCTTGAATTTGATGGAAAAATCCACGTGCTTGGATTCGGGGGTGTAACAGGTTTTTTTAACTTTATGAAGTCGATGAGGTTGAGAAAATGACGTATGTGTCAATGAATCTGAAAGATGAAATAGACATGTCGTTTGATAGCTATATTGGGAGAGTGACATGGCCTATGTTTTGCCTAGACGTGTGTATTCGTTATGGAAACATTAGGCCCACTCAAATTATTAGAGAATTAAAACAAGTGCAGCAAGTGACAGATGTAGAAAGTTATCAAAAGAAGTTTGAGGAATTACGTTGTTTGATGGAAGTGACAAATCCAAATCTGGATGAGGCATATTTTGTGGAATGATTTATTGGGGGTCTCACATTAGACATCCAAGACACTATTTCATTAGCGAATCCACGTACCTTGGTTTCTGCTTACGACTTGGAAAAAATCCATGAAAGGAAGGTGGAGGCCATGTATAAAACGTTCACTGCAAAAAACAACAAAGGGCCAATCAGGTGGGCCAAAAATTCAGCTCCTTTGGCCCATTTTCAAGTTATGTTACTTCCAAAGGTACTCAACCTTCTCAACCACTAAAATCCCAACCTATTATTCCTAACAGAGCTACTACTACCAAGAATCTTTCTTATGAGACAATGCGAGCTCAAAACCTCTGTTTCCATTGTCATGAAAAATATCACCCTGGCCATCAATGTAAGGCTAAGGATTTGAATGCAATAGCAGGGGAAGAGGTGAGTGGGGAAGTAACAGAAGAAGGAGTCGAATTAGAGGAAGAGGTAACGGATCCTCAGGGCCAAGAGGAGGGGGAAGTCTCAATTAATGCTATACTAGGTTTGGGATCCAATACAAAAACCATCAAGATTACAGGCTGGTCAAAGAAGCAAATGATGTTGGTTTTAATCGACAGTGGATCCACCCACAGTTTTGTGGATCCACAACTGGTTAAGAAATTGAGGGCTCAGATAAGTTGGCTTAGTACGCCTATGAAGGTGAAAGTTTCCAATGGGCAAATCATTGATTGTCAAGAAGTTTGAAAAAAAAATTAAGTAGAGGATGGGTGATGAAGAGTTCTCTTTTGGTTTTGGATTATTAAAAGTTGGGGAGGGGGTGTGATATGGTATTAGGAATGGATTGGCTACTCGGCCATTGAGTATTACTTTCATCAAGGATGACAAAAGAATGGCACTCGTGGGGGACCAGGAATCACAAACCTTGTCCATAGTTGATGCTAAAACTATAGATCGATTGCTAGTGACGAGCCAGTGTAGCTATGTGGGCCAACCTTTTGAAATGGCCCATGAAGATCCAGACCAGAACATGAAAAGCATTCCTGTGGAGGTCCAAAGGCTGTTAAATGAGAACTGCGACATTTTTGATGAACCTAAAGGCCTACCAACTCATAGGGATTGTGACCATCATATCGAGTTACTACCAGGGACTAAACCCATTAACCTCAGACCTTACAAATACTCGTTTGAGCAAAAAATGCTATTGAAAGATAGTATCTGAAATGTTAGAGGCCTAGACTGTAGCTCCCATCATCTCTCCTTTTGCTTCACCAGTAATACTAGTCAATAAAAAAGATTCAAGATGGCGCATGTGTGTAGATTATCGAAAATTGAATGAAGCAACCGTGAAGAACAAATACCCCATTCCGGTGGTAGAGGATTTGTTAGATGAACTTTGTGGTGCCAAGTTGTTTCTAAATTGGACCTACGATCGAGCTATCACCAAATACGTATGAAAGATGGGGAGGAATACAAAACGGCCTTTAAGACCCACCACGTGTTATGGGAGTTTAGAGTTATGCCCTTTGGGCTAACGAATGCCCCGACAACGTTCCAAGCCTTAATGCATAATATTTTTGGGCCTTATCTCGCATATTTTCTTGGTATTGTTTGATGATATCTTGGTCTATATTTCAACATTACAAGACCATATGAAACATTTGGATATTGTGTTTACGGTTCTGAGAACAAATCAATTGGTGGCAAAGAGATCAAAATGTATCTTTGCTGAAAAACAAGTGGAGTATTTGGGTCATATCATTTCGGGAGATGGGGTGAGAACTGACGAAGCGAAAGTTGCGGCTATGGTTAAGTGGCCACAACCCAAAACATTAAAAGGGTTAAGAGGTTTCCTTGGGCTCACGGGCTACTATAGACGCTTCATCAGGAATTTTGCTATTATCAGTAAACCCCTCACTAATATGCTTAAAAAGGGGAACTTTCATTGGAATGAAGAAGCCACAAATGCTTTTAATGAACTAAAGCAAGAAATGAGCAACGCTCCAGTATTGGCTTTTACAAATTTCACAACACCTTTTGTGATCGAGGTCGATGCTAGTGGTAAGGGAGTAGGTGCTGTTTTGACTCAAAATGGCAGACCCGTAGCTTATCTAAGCCAGGACTTGTGTGCGGAACACCTGGGACTCTTAACTTACGAAAAAGAGCTCATAGCATTACTGATCGCGGTGGAGAAATAGAGGCATTCTCTTCAGCCTAGACCTTTTGTGATCAAAACAGATCATTTCAGTCTCAAATTCTTACGAGACCAAAGGATCACTACCTCGTTACAACAAAAAGGGGTTACAAAGTTGTTGGGATTAACATATGAGATCCAATATAGAAAGGGAGCTGAGAACTTGGCAGCAGGCGCTCTATCAAGGAGCTTCAAAGAAACGGGTGAAGGAGAATGTTTGGGTTTGTCAGCAGTTCAACCGAAGTGGATGTTGGAGGTGATTGAAAGCTACCAAAATGATGCCAAGGCACAGGAACTACTCACCAATCTCACTTTAGACCAAAATTCAGTACCAAATGTTACCCTTCAACAGGGAATTTTAAGGTACCGCAGCAGAATATGGGTGGGTGGTAATGGCAATTTGAGATCAAAATTAATCACCGATATGCATGCCACTCCATGGGGAGGACACTCGGGTCCTTTAGCAACACTACAAAGATTAAATGCCTTGTTTTATTGGCCTGGTTTGCCTAATGAAGTTAAAACACAAGTGCAGAGTTGTGAAGTCTGTCAACGCAACAAAGATGAGAACGTGGCATACCCCGGCCTCCTACAACCACTTCCTATTCCCTCGAGAGATTGGGAACATGTGGCAATGGATTTCATTGATGGATTGTCGAAATCTGCTAGCAAAGACTCCATCTTGGTGGTCATTGACCGTTATACCAAGTATGCTCATTGTTTTCGCGCTTTCACATCCTTACTCGGCTAGCCAAATTGCATAGTTATTTCTTGATAATATTTGCAAGTTACATGGGTCACCCAGTTCAATTGTCTCGGACAGGGATCCTATTTTTGTAAGTACATTTTGGAAAGAACTCTTTAAATGATTGGGGGTGCAGTTGAGGATGAGTTCTACTTACCATCCTCAAACCGATGGGCAATCAGAAAGATTGAACCGATGTTTGGAAACATACTTGAGGTGCATGACTGGTCATCGACCTTCAAAATGGAGGAAATGGATAGCACTGGCAGAATTTTAGTATAATTCAAATTTCCAGTCAACAATTGGCATGGCCCCTTTTAAAGCACTATATGGATGTAACCCTCCGCAACCATCATTTGAATTGGTTGCCCAAGCCCATTGTGTCCAGCTGACCAAGTCATCAGAAGCAGGCAGGTGATGTCTCGAGTTCTCAAAGATAATCTCGAAAAAGCTCAGGTCAAAATGAAACAAAATGCAGATAGGCATAAAGTTGATAGGAAGTTTGAAGTTGGGGATTGGGTTTTCCTTAAGCTGCAGCCCTACCGTCAAGTCTCTGTGGCAGTGAGGAGAAATTTGAATTTAGCAGCCAAGTTTTTTGGACCCTATGAGATCATTCAGAAGGTAGGACCAGTAGCTTACAAGCTTAAGTTACCTTCAAATTCTCGGATTCACCCAGTTTTCCATGTCTCCCTACTGAAGAACCAGATTGGGAATCAAGTTTTTGCAGCTCAAGATCCTCCAATTTTCAACCTGGAGGGTCAAATGTTAGCTGAACTAGTGGCTATCCTAGATCGAAAAATGGTGAAAAAAGGGAACAGAACTTCAACTCAAGTACTCGTTCAATGGGAGAACTTAAGCCCAGATGAGGCACCATGGGAAGAATACTCTTTTCTAAAATCTCAATTTCCAAACTTTGATGAACCTTGTAGAAACCAAGGTTCCTGTTGAAGAAGAGTGGAATATGATGATTAGAAATCATCACTGCTAAGGAAGGAGAATCAAGAATGTTTTGGGAGTTAGTGAAGTACTGTTAATATCAGTCATTGTAATTAAAGAATTAAGTTTTCATTTTTAATCCTTAAGTTTAGTTTTTTCTGTTTTGGTCCATAGAGAAGGGCTAGGGAGGGTTCTAGAAGATTACGCACGTCTATTTCTGGTTTGGGTAGTACAATTAGAATAGCTGTCTTTTTCATCTTAAAAGGATGGAATCTGAGTATTGTAAATGGCGTAATATGATGAATATCAATACTCTTTTTCTCTAAATCTTCTTATTTCTCTGTTAAAATCCTTTATTTTACAAGTAGAATCGTTACAATGAACAAAGCTGACAATTTACAACTCAATTAGAACAAATGGAGCAACAGTCGTCGGACTAGAGCACTGAAGCTGATCGAAAAAGGACTGCCTTAGGTTGGCAAGTGCCGATGCAAGTGATGATTTCTTCCATAGAGAGTAGTGATTAAATTTAAATAGCAGATGCAAGGCTGAAAGACGTAGTGATTGATAGAGAAAGACTATATTTTTTGGTATAGAAAGTTTGGGAAATGGCCGATTTCATGATTGCTCTGTATTGTTTTTCTTGTCGTTTTTAGGGGTCTAGGGCTTTTTCTTTTTTCTTTTTTGGAAGTAAAGAGTTGAAAATGAAGAAGGGGGACTCTAGGTTAAGGGAGTATGGGCTAGGTCCGAATTGGGCCAAATTTTGGCCTAATTTACCTTTAAAAGTGGCATTTAACTCTACTAGTCTAAAATATTAATTCTTAAAATAATAACTATAAAATTGTGAAATCATTCCTAATTAATTAAAACAAACTAACTTATGACATAAAGTTATATATATTGATATTTTCAAAGATTAAACTAAAAATAAAAATGGGTTAAGAATAATATTTTTCTAAAAATACCTAATACCTTAATTAAATGGAGAAAAATGAAACTATTTTTGTGATAAAATAAAGTAAAAGAGTCAAAACAAGTTAAAATAGCGATATTAGACCTAAACTAAATTATTAAACACTAAAATGTGTAAAATTTCCGGGAGGGTCAAAAATTACATGTCTACAGTGCCCCTCTTTGACTGGAAACACGAAGAGTTTTCAGACAAAGAATGACGAGACAGATTTTTTGACCCGGCCCTTATTTAAAGAGACCTAAAACTAAAAGAAAGGAGAATATGACCGAGCTCTGGTATCTAAGTTGCCTACATATCCTTGGCTATAAAGGAATCAGGCCACATGTAGTTTAGAAGTAGGAAGAGCGAATGAGTATACCGAGGTGGGGAGCCGATTGAGGTGTCGTTCCGTCGAGGTCCGGTCCGCAGTACTGTTATTACAGCAAATCAAAAATAAAAGAGACTAACTAAGCCTATCAGCTATGAGTTACAAGGTTTCTATCTATAAATCTTCTGAAGCTTGATCTTGAGTCTTGAATGATGCTTCATGCAGACTTTTGATTTGAACCTTGATGCCTTCTAGCTGCAGGTGCTAGTTCATTCTTCTACGGCTTCTTCTGATGAAAATCAGACACGCAGTGCTCGTTACTTCAACCATGTCTTAAGCAGTTCAAATCTTTCATCTGCTTCGTTATTTTTTTATTCACTTCCTTTTCGTTTTTTTCTTCTGCATTATGGATTGAGATTTTTTCTTTTGGTAATATCGAACTACGTGCCTTAGAGGTAAAACCTGCTTAGACACCAAAACAAACAATCGAACGAAATTTTTCTGCCCCAGTTTTCACTAGAAAAATTTCGTGAGTTATTTGTAGCAAAAACTCTAAACTACTTCATTATTGAAAGCAATAAAAGGTTGGGAATAGTGTACCGCGAAACTAACATGATGATTTTTTTGGGGGATGGTGTTTCCTTATTTTCGAAATGATGCCTCAACTAAGGATTGATGTACCTTATGTTGGGAAAATGTCACGACCCAAAATCCTTACTTAGGTCATGATAGCGCCCAACACTGGGGTCAGGCAAGCCACACTTGTTCTACTAGCAAGATTTCCTTTTTACATAAAACGTTCCAATACTTACCCAGTTTAAGTTTAAAAATCATTAAGTGAAAACGGATAAATTAACTAACCTGAACCAATGTACCCAAAAGGATCATAATCAGCATATACAGTTCCAAAAATGTAATGTCTACTACGTATGCCAGGAACTAGTGTCACAAGTCTACAGGCGGACTAGTAGAATATACAAAAGATAGAATAAACTGTTCTACTGTCTGAAAGAAGTAGACAGATATAAACAAAAGACAACTCCATAGTGCTGCTGATAAACGCCAAGGGAAGCAGCTCACCGTGAAGTCAGGTCTAGAATATACTCTCAGGATCGAGCTCCGATCTGATAACCAGATGCACCTACCTCAGAACCTGTACAATTAAGTACATAAGTGTAGCATGAGTACATAAACAAATATGTACCCAGTAAGTATCCCATCTAATCAAGAAGAAGTAGTGACGAGAGGTCGACGTGATACTTACTAGGGTCAAAATGTAATAATATAATTAAATGAAGGCTAGGCAGGGATAGCAGTCGTAATCATCACAAAGTCATGAAATATCAAGTATGAATTTGAAGTTTACCTTTACACGTCAAATTTCACTAGCATACAATGTACTAATTTTCCTTTTTACACGAATCAAATTATACAAGTATCACAAACTCCCAGTCAATCATATAGCACATAGTATGCCGAAATCGTACGGCCAAAGCGTCACGAAAATAAATGTGCACTGTCGAGGGTCGAACGGCTAGAACCATAGATGCATCTATTACCCCGCTCGCGAATCGAACATGCGACGCGGTTGACATAGTGATAGGGCTATCCCACTCGCGAATCATACATGCGATGCTGGTGCCCGTATACATACACAGAACTATAAAGAATTCAGGGAATAACAGAGATTATACTCGAAGACAAGAATTTAAGCAATGTAACTCTGAATAAAACTTCCTAAATATTCTCACACCAAGTCATGGATACTAAGCAACTCAAAATACATTTAGGGTCACATATAGGGCACATAAAAACATGCTTGTGAGTCCTAGAACTACCCAACATAACATAATAGTAGCTACGCACGGACTCTCGTCACTTCGTGCGTGTGTAGCCCCCGCAAATAAGGACATGCAATTAGTTATAATCACCTAAGGGGAAAATTCCCTCTTACAAGGTTGGAAAGGATACTCACCTCGTGTCGAGCCTACTTTCCGGGTCAAGAGTGCGCCCGAAACTCGAAACTAGTCAAATGTTGCGTAAATACATTAATTTAGACTCAAAAGCATGAAACTTCCCTATTTAATCAACCATTTTAGCCTACTTTGAAATATCTCAAAATACACCCCCGGGTCCACATGTTCGGGTTCAGAAAATTCTCGAAGGAAACACTTACCCATAACCTAAGGATCATTAATATATGATTTTTGTATGATTTCATAGCTAGTTAGTGGGTAATTTACTAAAGTCTCATGAAGCCCTAGGTTTTTGCTCTAACCTTTGATTTACACTAATTAGGGTGATAATATACCTACGAATTCACGTATTAAACCAACATTAAGGTGGAAATTACTTACCTCTTAGTAGCTAAGTCATGGGTCTCTTTTGCATGCTCAAATTCGCCCAAGGAAGAAGGTGTAATGTTCAAAAATGGAGGTTTCCCCGTATTTTAAAAGACCTCTCTGCCTACAGGGATTCTGCACCTGCGGCTCAAGGACCGTACATATAGTCTCACATCTGCGAGGATCACCTCGCACCTGCGGAATTGGACACAGGGACCTGGGCTCGCACCTGCGGAGAGGAGCCCGCACATGCGGCTCCGCTCCTGCGGAATATTATCCGCACCTGCGAGGAATGGCAGCCTCACCTGCGAGGCCTGGACCGCAGGAGCGATCTCGCACCTACGACTAGTCAACCGCAGGTGCAGTTACACCAGATCTGGTGCACCAGTAGTTATAGATGCTGGTGTTTTGGCTTCTTTTGGTGCCCGAGCGGCACTTGGGCCCACCCAAGCCCCCGTCCAAATATACCGACAAGTCCCAAATCATAATACGGACTTGCTCGAGCTTTTAGAACACCCAAAACAACGCTAAATCTCAAAATCACACCTCAAAACCCCTAAGACCAAAGTTAAGAACTTTAAGTTTCTTGAATTTGCTAACAATGAGCCGAACCGACCTATACTACTCGGAATGACACCAAATTTTGCAAGCAAGTCATAAATTACATAACAAAACTATTCCTGATCTCGGAATTCCATTCGGACCTCGATAACACAAAAACACGTTCCAAACCTCATTTCTTAAACTTATGGAATCATATTTCACTATTTGGCGCCGAAATGCTCCCGGTTCATCCAAAACCCATTCCGGACATACGCACAAGTCCGAAATCATCGTACGAAGCTATCGGAACCATCAAAACTCAATTCTGAGGTTGTTTACTCAAAACGTTGACCGAAATCAAACTTGGCCTTAAAGGCCAATCTTAAGGAACTAAGTGTTCCTATACTACTTTAAACTCTTCCGAATCCCGAACCACCTGTCCCCACAGACCATAACTCATAAAAAGCCTCTACGAGAAGTCTCATTCAGGGGAACAGGGTCCTATAATGCAAAATGATCGTCGGGTCGTTAAAGAAAATGTGGCCAGGGAATGGAATACCCTATATTGGCAAAGATATCAGGGAGTGGTGTACCCTGCATTTAAGATAAAATCAACTAGGGAGTGGATACCCTATGTTGGAAAAAAAGACTAGGGAGTGGAGACCCTATGTCTAAAATAAAATCAACTATGGATTGGAGACCCTATGTTGGAAAATCATCAACTAGGGAGTGGAGACCCTATGTCGGCATCAGGTTATACTGGCATCAACTATGGAGTGGAGACCCTATGTTGGCATCAACTAGGGAGTGGTGACCCTATGTTGGCATCAGGTTATGCTGGCATCAACTAGGGAGTGGAGACCCTATGTTGGCATCAGGTTATGTTGGCATCAACTAGAGAGTGGAGACCCTATATTGGCATCAACTAGGGAGTGGAGACCCTATGTTGGCATCAAGTTATGCTGGCATCAACTAGGGAGTGGAGACCCTATGTTGGCATCAAGTTATGCTGGCATCAACTAGGGAGTGGAGGCCCTATGTTGAAAAACGAGATCAGGGAATTGTATACCCTATGCTAAAACGAACCAAAAAGGATTTTTTTTCTTTTTTTTTTAGAAAATCATTCTTTTGAACAAATTGCCCCAATGCTTGTTTTCTGAGGACATAAATAAACTATTATTTTTCTCTCTTTTTTTTTTAAAAACAAGACTTCTTTTTTAAAAATTATCTAGGAGAAAATTCTTAAGACTAGATTTTCTTATCTTAGGAGAAAGATTCATCAGACTAAGACGTCTATCCTAGGAGAAAGTTCATCCGACTAGGTTTTTTCTCTTTTGTTATTATCTTAGGAGAAAGATTCATCAGACTAAGACGTAGATCCTAGGAGAAAATTCATAATACTAGGTTTTCTATCTTATGAGAAAGATTCATCAAACTAAGATTTCGATCCTAGGAGAAAATTCATCAGATTAGGTCTTCTATCTTAGGAGAAAGATTCATCAGACTAAGATTTTGATCCTAGGAGAAAATTTATCAGACTAGGTCATTTTTTGTTATCATAGGAGAAAGATTCATCAGACTAAGATTTCTGTCCTAGGAGAAAATTCATTAGACCAAGTCTCTTCTCTTTTGTTATTATCTTAGGAGAAAGATTCATCAGACTGAGACGTCTATCCTAGGAGAAAGTTGTGATGACCTAAAGGGTCATCTTATGATTTAAGACTTTATTCTAGGCTTATTTGCCCTAAAATGATTAATTCTAATTACCTCAAATTGTGTGCGCAGTCCGGGCGTGATACCAGAAAACTTTAAGTGAAAATATGAGAAAATAGTAAAACATTTAGAGTTAAATTTTGTTTTTGTTGACTTTGGTCAACATCTTGAGTGAACGGACCCGGATCTGTGTTACAAAGATCTTGGGAGGTCCGCAGTAAAATATGGGACTTGAGAATATGCCCGGAATTGAATTCCGAGGTCCCTAGCCTTAGAAAATAATTTTTGAAGAAAATTGGTACACTGAAACTTTAAAGGAAATAAATAAATGAATATTGTTTGAACTCTTTGGTATCGGGTCCATATTTTGGTGTCGGAGCCCGGTACAGGTTTGTTATAATGTGAAAGTCGTACTTGTGAAATTTGATGAGAATCGAAATTGATTTGACGTGATTTGGACGTCCGAATGAGAAATAGTGAAATTTGAGTTTTCTTGAGAAAAATCTTGATTTTGGGGTTGGATTTGTAAATTTTGATGTTATTTCAATTATTTGATCGCACGAGCAAGTTCGTATGATATTTTTAAACTTGCGTGCATGTTTGGTTGGAGCCCCGAGGGCTCGGGTGAGTTTCGAGTAGGCCACAAAGTGTTTTCACTCAGAAAAATAACTGGAATTTCAAAGGTTGCAGGTTCAGCTCTCTGAACCTGAGGGCGTGGCAACGTTTAAAATTTTGCTACAGCGGACCAGGTTCCGCTGCAGTGCTCGTAATTCCGCTGACAGCGGTGGGTAGGAACCAAGTTCCGCTGCAGCGCCCATTATTCCGCTGAAAACGGTGGGCAGAGACCAGGTTTCGCTACAGTGCCCAGTTTTCTGTTGACAGCGGTGGGTAGGGACCAGGTGCGCATATAAATACAGGACTTTTTATTATTTTACCACTTTTCAGAAATAATAAAACCCTAGAACGAAAGAGACGATTTTCTAAAATATTTTTCTTCCCCAAATCATTGGTAAGTGATTTCTAACTCATCTCTTTCAATCCTTAACTACGTTTTACAAGATTTTAACCTATAATCTAGAAATTTTCATGGTAGAATTAGGGATTTTTAGGAAAACTTAGGAAAACCCATGATTTTTTAATAAAGTTAATTACTTTAACAATAATTAATGATATTAAACTCAATTATGATTAGATACGAGTGAATTGAAGGCAAGTTCTAAAGGAAAAGTTGTGATAGAGCAGTAAATGGCCTGCTGAATTGAGGTAAGTGCTTGGTTTAACCTTAACTTGAGGGAATAGGAATTCCCAACTTAATTTCTATGTGAATTTTCATGTGTGTGGTATATAGATGAGGTGACGAGTATCTATGCACCACCAAATTACCTGTTTAGCATGATCCCTTCCCTATCCCCAATTATTTGGTTCCTAATTTGGTTTGCATGAATTCTCTGTCTTCATGAATACTTGTTTTCATCAACTTGTTATTAAGCATTGTCTTATGAAATTCGAAAGTATGAGTTGAAATCCTGGATTCATTGTGATATATGAAAGGTTGAGATGGTTGACAGTGTTCTACGAAATCTCTAAATTTTGGTTGGTTTCATTATGAAATGATAATTGATGAGGTTTATGAGTAATACGACTTAGTAATTACACTTTCTAAGAAAAAATATTATTATGAAAGGCAGTGGCTTGAACTGTGAAAACTTTTACGAATAAAGTTATGAAATTGTTTGGTGGGAGCGGGTTGGATGCCGCAACAAGGAGTGATAAGGGTGGACAGGTGGGATCGGGTTGCACGCCGCAACAGGAGAAATAAAGGTGATATGAATATAGGGAAGAGGAATAAGGGAGTACATGTGGGAGTGGGTTGCGTCGCAACAAGGAGCGATAAGGGAGAATATTTATGATTTGCTGATTTTAAACACAAGGAACGGAAACCTTTCTATTTTACCCTACTATTTATCTCATATTTGGTACTTATGGTTATTTTAAAAGGTGAAATTGGAAGTGTGGAAACTTATGTGAGAATTTGTTATAGTTTAGACCTTGAAAAGGTGGCTGAGTTTATTTCATTTATTTCTTCAGTTTATTATTTCGTTTAGTTTGGAAGTATTTTCCTACTTTATGTTACAATATGCACAGGTTATGTTATAAACGCCCCGCCGTAGCCTCGTCACTACTTCGTCGAGGTTAGGCTAGGCACTTACCGAGTACATGGGGTCGGTTGTTCTGATACTATACTCTGCACTCTTTTGTGCAGATCCAGGTACTGGTTAAAGTTGATCCTTTGAGCATAGTTGAGCAGTATTATCATGGAGACGCGAGGTAGATCTGCTGGTGTTCACATATTCCTGGAGTCTTCTCCTATTTTATTTAGCCACTTCTTTAGTTCATTCAAAAACAGAAATACATTTTCTTTCACCCCTTTTATTAGTAGTACTCTATAGTAGTTCGTGAAATTGTGACACCACACTTTGGGGTAGTTTATAGTTATTATTATTAGCTCGTGGTTCGTTTATTATTCCAAATATTATTTATGACATCAGTTATTGGGAAATATTAGATTCATCATTTGTTTTTAAGTTGTTTATTTATGTTTAAGTAAGTATCCAAATGAAAAGTGTAATTTAAGTACTAACACATTGGCTTACCTAGCAAGTGTGGTGTTAGGCACTATCACGATCCCGAGGGTTGGGAATTTGGATCGTGACAAGTTGGTATCAGAGCCTTAGGTTGCTTAGGTCTCATAATTCACGGACGAGCTTAACAGAGTCTGAAGGATTAGTACGGAGACGTTTGTACTTATCTCTCAGAGGCAATGAAGTTAGGAACAAACTCATTTTATTTCTACTCTATCATGCGATTCTTGATATCTCAAATACTGATCAAACTCTTCTATTCCCTCGCAGATGGAGAGAACACGTGCTTCTTCCTCCGCTAACCAACAGTCCGGTCTAGCAGTAGTAGCAGCTCCTACTAGGGGTAGAGGCCGAGGCCACATCAAAGGCAGAGGCAGGGGCAGGACACAACCCATTTCCCAGACAGCAGCCCCAGCTGCGGAGCCCCAGCTGCGGAGCCCCAAATTGAGATTAATGAGGGGGTTCCAGCTCAGACTATTCCAGCGGGACCAGCTCAGGTCTCAGAGGGGTTTATTGCTACCTCAGTGCTCCAGGATGCTTTGGTCCGATTAGTGGGCCTTTTGGAGAGCGTAGCCCAGACAGGCACACTCCCAGTGGCAACAACCGTATCTCAGGCTGGAGGAGAGGTCCAGACTCCTGCTACTCACACTCCTGATCAGGCTACTCCTCAATTTCAGACTCCAGCAGCTAATCCGGCTGGGGAAAATTTAGCCAGTGGTTACAACGCCTTAATGGGTCATCTATGTCCTCAGATGCTTTGTGGAGATTGGACATGTTCATTAAGCTATTTCCTGTCCATTTCAGTGGTGCTACTTCAGAGGATCCTCAGGAATATCTGGATAATTATCATGAGGTTCTACGTAATATGGGTATTTTGGAGACCAATGGGGTCGATTTTGCCGCTTTTTAGATGACTGGTTCTGCCAAGAAATGGTGGAGGGATTACTTGTTGACTAGACCAGTTGGATCACCTGCTTTGACTTGGGATCAGTTTTCCCATCTCTTTTTGGAGAAGTTTTTGCCTATCACTACTAGAGAGAAGAATCGTCGTCTGTTTGAGTGACTTCAGCAGGGGAGCATGACTGTGACCCAATGCGAGAACCGTTTTGTGGATTTGGCTAGGCATGTTATTATTTGGTTTCCCACCGAGAGAGAGAGGGTCAAGCGATTTATTGAGGGCCTTGCTCAGCCCATTAGGTTGCAGATGGCCAAAGAGACAGAGACTGAAATTTCTTTTCAGGATGCAGCTAATGTGTCTAGGAGCGTTGAGTCGGTTCTTGGGATGGGAGGTCAGGTGTCAGACAAAATACCTCGCCATTCCGGTGGTTTCAGTGGTGCCTTGTCGGGAGGCGGGATTTCATTTAGCAAAGGCCAGTCTTCCAGGCCATTCCATTCAGCACTACAGGCTTCACATGGTACTTCAGGTGGTCGTGGTTCTCACACACCTTTTTCTGCTTAACCAGTCTACAGTGCGCCATCAACTCCTATTAGAGCACCTCCCCTGCAGAGTTATTATCGAGGTCATCCAGTTTGTCAAGGTCAGTCTTCATATCAGGAGGTATGCTTTGAGTGTGGTGAATATGGGCATGTTTGGAGAGTTTGTCCGAGACTCTCAAGTAACCAACATCAATACCAGGGTTCCCGTGCTATAGTTCCAGCACCACCGCCTAGCCAGCTAGAGGTAGGGGTCAAGTAGCTAGAGGTAGAGGCCAGAATGTAAGAGGTGGAGGTCAGCCCACTAGAGGTGGAGGTCAGCCTATCAGAGGTCCTCCCAGAGACATAGTTCAGGGTGGTGGAGCCCAGCCCCGACTTCATGCATTTCCAGCTAGACCTGAGGCAGAGTCCTCTGATGCTTTTATTAGAAGTATCATTTCGGTCTGTGATAGAAATGCCTCAATTTTGTTTGATCCGGGGTCTACTTATTCTTATATGTCATCATATTTTTCCTCGTATTTGGCTGTGCCCCGTGATTCCTTGAGTATTCCTGTTTATGTGTCTACGCCGGTGGGGAATGTTATTGTGGTAGATCGTGTTTATCATTCGTTCGTAGTAGTTATAGAAGGTCTTGAAACTAGTGTAGATCTTTTGCTTCTTGACATGGTCGATTTTGATGTTATATTGGGCATGGATTCGTTGTCACCTTTTTATGCCATCTTAGACTGTCACACCAAGACAGTTACCTTAGCATTGCCAGGGTTGCCCCGATTAGAATGGAAAAGGACTCCTGGTCATTCTCCCAGCCGAGTGATTTCATATGTCAAGGCTTGTCGCATGGTTGAGAAGAGATGTTTGGCTTATTTGGATCATATTCGTGACTCTGATGCTGAGGTTTCTTCTATAGAGTCAGTTCCTATCGCACGTGAGTTTCCCGAGGTATTTCCTGTAGACTTGCCGGGGATGCCACCCGACAGGGATATTGATTTTTGTATTGACGTGGCTCTGGGCACTCAGCCCATTTCCATTCCTCCATATTGTATGGCCCTACCAGAATTAAAAAAATTGAAAGAGCAGTTGCAAGACTTGCTTGATAAGGGTTTTATAAGAGCCAGTATCTCGCCTTGGGGTGCACCGGTTCTGTTTGTGAAGAAAAATGATGGTTCGATGAGAATGTGTATAGATTACCATTAGTTGAACAAAGTTACCATCAAGAATAAATATCCACTGCTGAGAATTGATGATTTATTTGGTCAGCTTCATGGTGCTAGGGTGTTTCAAAAATTGACTTGAGATCGGGCTACCATCAGTTGAAGATTAGGGCGTCTAATGTTCCTAAGATAGCTTTTCGGATGAGGTATGGTCATTATGAAGTTCTGGTTATGTCCTTTAGGTTGACTAATGCTCCAGAAGCCTTTATGGACTTGATGAATCGGGTCTTTAAGCCTTATCTGGACTCTTTCGTAATCGTGTTCATTGATGACATTCTTATATACTCCCGCAGTCGGGAAGAGCATGAGCAGCACCTCCATATAGCACTCCATACTTTGAGGGATAATCAGTTGTATGCAAAATTTTCAAAATGTGAGTTCTGGTTAGATTCAATAGCTTTCTTGGATCATATTGTGTCAGCTGAGGGTATTTAGGTAGATCCTAAGAAGATAGAGGTAGTCAAGAACTGGCCTAGACCCACTACAGCCACGGAAATCAGGAGTTTCTTAGGTTTGGCGGGCTACTACCGTCGTTTTGTGGAGGGGTTTTCATCCATAGCAGCACCAATGACTAAATTGACGCAGAAAGGTGCCCCATTTAAATGGTCAGACGAGTGTGAGGCGAGATTTCATAAGCTCAAGACAACCTTGACTTCAGCACCGGTGTTGGTGTTACCATCAGGTTCAGGTTCCTTCATGGTTTATTGTGATGCTTCCCGAGTTGGACTTGGAGCAGTATTGATACAGGATGGCAGAGTGATTGCGTATACATCTCGGCAGTTGAAAGTCCATGAGAAGAATTATCCTGTTCACAACTTAGAATTGGCATATATTGTTCATGCACTAAAGATTTGGAGGCACTATCATTATGGTGTGCAGTGTGAAGTTTTCACAGACCATCATAGTCTCCAGTACTTGTTCAAGCAAAAGGATATTAATTTGAGACAAAGAATGTGGTTAGACTTATTGAAGGATTATGATGTCACTATACTATATCATCCAGGAAAGGCCAATGTGGTGGCCGATGCATTGAGTAGGAAGTCGGTGAGTATGGGCAACCTTGCATTTATTACAGTCGGTGAGAGACTGTTCGCTTCAGATATTCAGAATTTGGCTAATCAGTTCGTGAGGTTGGATATTTCACCCGACAATGTTCTATCTTGTACATTCGCTCGATCTTCTTTAATTGAGCGTATCAGAGGGCGGCAGGATGATGGCCCGCATTTGATGGTTCTTAGGGACACAGTTCGGCACGGTGGTGCCAAGAAGGTTACAGTTACTGAAGACGGTGTTTTGAGGATGCGGGGTCGTATATGTGTGCCAAATGTCGATGGCCTTCGTAAGTTGATCTTTGAGGAGGCTCACAGTTCTAAGTATTCCATTCACCAGGTGCAACCAAAATGTACCAGGACTTGAGGCTGCATTATTAGTGGAGAAGGATGAAAAAGGACATTGTTGCTTATATGGATCGTTGTTTGAATTGTCAGCAAGTAAAGTATGAATATCAAAGACCCGGTGGTTTACTTCAGCAGATAGAGATTCCTGAGTGGAAGTGGGAGCGTATCATTATGGACTTCGTTGTTGGCCTCCCACTGACTAAGAGGAAGTTCAAAGCGATTTGGGTTATTGTGGATAGACTGACTAAATCATCACATTTCATTCATGTGGCAAGTACTTATAATTCGGAGCGGTTGGCAGAGATATATATTCGAGAGATTGTTTGCCTTCACGGTGTGCCCGTGTCTATCATTTCTGATCGAGGATGCAGTTTACCTCACACTTTTGGAGGGTAGTTCAGCGTGAGTTGGGTACTCGAGTTGAGTTGAGCACAACATTTCATCCTCAGAACGACAGGCAGTCCGAGTGTACTATTCAGAACTTGGAGGACATGCCCCGCGCCTGTGTTATTGACTTTAGAGGTTCTTGGGATCAATTTTTTCCATTAGCGTAGTTTGCTTATAATAACAATTATCAGTCGAGCATTCAGATAGCTCCTTATGAGGCATTATATGGGAGACGGTGTAGATCCCCAGTTGGATGGTTTGAGCCGGGAGAGGCTCGGTTATTGGGTACAAACTTAGTTCAAGAGGCCTTAGATAAGGTCAAGATTATTCAGGATCGACTTCGTGCAACTCAGTCTAGGAAAAATAGTTATGCTGATCGTAAGGTTAGAGACGTGGCTTTCATGGTTGGAGAGCGAGTATTGCTTCGGGTATCACCCATGAAGGGTGTTATGACATTTGGGAAGAAGGGTAAGTTGAGCCCTAGGTATATCGGGCCATTTGAGATTCTTGATAGAGTGGGGGAGGTAGCTTATAGACTTGCGTTGCCTCCAAGGTTATCCTCAGTTCATCCGGTATTTCATGTGTCTATGCTCCGAAAATATCATGGTGACGCGTCCCACGTGTTAGATTTCAGTTCTGTCCAATTGGACAAAGACTTGACTTATGAGGAGGAGCCGGTAGCCATTTTAGACCGGCAAGTTCGTCAATTGAGATCAAAGAGCTATCCTTCAGTTCGAGTGCAGTGGAAAGGTCAGCACGTTGAGGAAGCTACTTGGGAGTCCGAGTCGGACATGCAGAATAGATATCCCTACTTGTTTGCCAATTCAGGTAATTTTTTATGTCCGTTCGAGTGACGAAAGTTTATTTTAGAGGTGGAGATTGTGATGAACCAAAGGGTCATCTTGTGATTTAAGACTTTATTCCAGGCTTATTAGCCTTAAAATGATTAATTCTAATTACCTCAAATTTTATGCGCAATCTAGTCGTGAAACCGGAAAACTTTTAAGTGAAAATATGAGAAAACAGTAAAAAAATTTGAGTTAAATTTAGTTTTAGTTGATTTTGGTCAACATCTTGAGTAAACGGACCCTGATCTGTGTTTGGAAAATCCCGGGAGGTTCGCAGTAAAATATGGGGCTTAGGTGTATGCCCGGAATTGAATTCCCAGGTCCCTAGCCTTAGGAAATTCTTTTTTGAAGAAAATTGGTATACCGGAAATTTAAAGGAAAAAAAAAAAGAAATGAATATTGTTTGCACTCATTGGAATAGGGTCCGTATTTTGGTGTCGGAGCCCGGTACAGGTTTGTTATAATGTGAAAGTCGTACTTGTGAAATTTGATGAGAATCGGAATTTATTGACGTGATGTGGACGTCCGGATGAGAAATAGTGAAATTTGAGTGTTCTTGAGGAAATTCTTGATTTTGGATTTGAATTTGTAAATTTTGATGTTATTACAATGATTTGATCGCACGATAAAGTTCGTATGATATTTTTAAACTTGCGTGCATGTTTGGTTTGGTGCCCCGAGGGCTCGAGTGAGTTTCGAGTAGGCCACGGAGTGTTTTAACACTCAGAAAAATAACTGGAATTTCAAAGGTTGCAGGTTCAGCTCTCTGAACATGAGGACGTAGCAGCGTTTAAAATTACGCTACAGCGGGCCAGGTTTAGCTGATAGCGGTGGGCAGGAACCAGGTTCCGCTGTAGCGCCCATCATTCCGCTGACAGCTGTAGGCAGCGACCAGGTTCCGCTGCAGCGCCCAATTTTTCGTTGACAGCGGTGGGCAGGGACCAGGTGCGCATATAAATATGAGACTTTTAATTATTTTACCACTTTTCAAAAATAATAAAACCCTAGAACGAAAGAGGCGATTTTTCAAAATACTTTTCTTCCCCAAATCATTAGTAAGTGATTTCGAACTCATCTCTTTCAATCCTTAACTACTTTATACAAGATATTAACCTAGAATCTAGAAACTTTCATGGTAGAATTAGGAATTTTTGGGAAAACTTAGGAAAACCCATGATTTTTCAATAAAGTTAATTCCTTAACAATAATTAATGATATTAAACTCAATTATGATTAGATACGAGTGAACTGAAGGTAAGTTCTAAAGGAAAATCTTTGATAGAGCAGTAAGTGGCCTGCTGAATTGAGGTAAGTGCTTGGTTTAACCTTGACTTGAGGGAATAGGAATCTCCAACCTAATTGCTATGTGAATTTGCGTGTGTCTGGTGTATAGGTGAGGTGACGAGTATCTACGCACCACAAAATTACCTGTTTAGCATGATCCCTTCCCTATCACCAATTATTTGGTTCCTGATTTGGTTATTTGCATGAATTCTATGTCTTCATATCTACTTGTTTTCATCAACTTGTTATTAAGCATTGTCTTATAAAATTCGAAAGTATGAGCTGAAATCCTGGATTCATTGTGATATATGAAAGGTTGAGATGGTTGACAGTGTTCTACGAAATCTATAAATTTTGGTTGGTTTCATTGTGAAATGATAATTGATGAGGTTTATGAGTAATACGACTTTTTGATTCTAAGAAAAATTATTATTATGAAAGGCAGTGGCTTGAATTATGAAAACTTTTACGAATAAAGTTATGAAATTGTCTGGTCGGAGTGGGTTGCACGCCGCAACAAGGAGTGATAAGGGTGGACAAGTGGGATCGGGTTGCACGCTACAACAGGAGAAATAAGGGTGATATGAATATAGGGAGGAGGAATACGGAAGGACAGGTGAGAGCGGGTTGCGCGCCGCAACAAGGAGCGATAAGGGAGAATATTTATGATTTGCTGATTTTAAACACAAGGAACGAAAACCTTTCTATTTTACTCTACTGTTTATCTCATATTTGGTACCTATGGTTATTTTAAAAGGTGAAATTGGAAGTGTGAAAACTTATGTGAGAATTGGTTATAGCTAAGACCTTGAAAAGGTGGCTGAATTTATTTCATTTATTGCTTCAGTTTATTATTTCGTTTAGTTTAGAAGTATTTTCCTACTCTATGTTACAATATGCACAGGTTATGTTATAAACATCCCGCCTTAGCCTCGTCACTACTTCGTTGAGGTTAGGCTCGGCACTTACTCAGTACATGGGGTCGATTGTACTGATACTACAGTCTGCACTCTTTTGTGCAGATCCAGGTACTGGTCAAAGCTGATCCTTTGAGCATTGTTGAACAACATTATCACGGAGACACGAGGAAGAACTGCTGGCGTTCGCAGATTCCTGGAGTATTCTCCTATATTATTTAGACACTGTTTTAGTTCATTTAAAAGAAGAAAAATACATTTTCTTTTAGCCCATTTATTTGTACTACTCTATAGTAGTTCGTGAAATTGTGACACCAGACCCTGGGGTAGTTTATAGTTATTATTATTAGCTCGTGGTTCTTTATTATTCCAAATTTTATTTATGACATTAGTTGTTGGGAAGTATTAGATTCATCATTTGTTTTTAAGTTGTTTATTTATGTTTAAGTAAGTATCCAAATGAAAAGGGTAATTAAGTTCTAACATTGGCTTCCTAGCAAGTGTGGTGTTAGACGTCATCACGATCCCGAGGGTTGGGAATTTGGGTCGTGAGAAAATTTCTTCAGACTAGTTTTTTTTGGTATCTTAGGAGAAAGATTCATCAGACTAAGATTTCTATTTTAGGAGAAAGTTCATCAGACTAGGTCTTTCATCTTAGGAGAAAAAAATTATCGGACTAAGACTTTTTATCATAGGAGAAAATTCATCAGACTAGGTTTTCTATCTTAGGAGAAAACTTCATCAGACTAAGATTTCTATCCTAGGAGAAAGTTCATCAGACTAGGCCCTTTTTTTGTTATCTTAGGAGAAAGATTCATCAAACTAAGATTTCTGTCCTAGGAGAAAGTTCATCAGACTAGGCCCTTTTTTTGTTATCTTAGGAGAAAGATTCATCAAACTAAGATTTCTGTCCTAGGAGAAAGTTCATCAGACTAGGTCTCCTGTCTTAGGGGAAAGGTTCATCAGACTAAGATTTCGATCCTAGGAGAAAATTCATCAGACTAGGTCTTCTATCTTAGGATAAAGATTCATCAGACTAAGATTTCGATCCTAGGAGAAAATTCATCAGACTAGGTCTTCTATCTTAGGATAAAGATTCATCAGACTAAGATTTGATCCTAGGAGAAAGTTCATCAAACTAGGTCTCTTTTTTTTTATTATCTTAGGAGAAATATTCATCAGACAAAGATTTATATCCTAGGAGAAAGATTCATCAGACTATGTTTTCTTATCTTAGGAGAAAAATTCATCAGACTAACACTTCTATCCTAGGAGAAAATTCATCAGACCAGGTCTTTTGATTTTGTTATTTTAGGAGAAAGATTCATCACACTAAGATTTCTATCCTGGGAGAAAGATTCATCAGACTAGGTTTTCTTATCTTAGGGGGGAAATTCATCACACTAAGACTTCGATCCTAAGAGAAAGTTCATCATACTAGGTCTCTTTATTTTTTTGTTATCTTAGGAGAAAGATTCATCAGACTAAGATTTTGATCCTAGGAGAAAGTTCATCAGACTAGGTCTTTTTTTTGTTATCATAGGATAAAGATTCATCAGACTAAGATTTTAATCCTAGGAGAAAGATTCATCAGACTAGGTTTTCTTATCTTAGGAGAAAAATTCATTAGACTAAGATTTTTATTGGTGAAAAATCTATCAGACTAGGACTTTTTATCCTAGGAGAAAAAATGTGAAGAGCAATGGCAAGATTTTATGCACACTGGCAAGAAGATAAAGGCAAAGATTTGAGAAATTTCCCTTTATTGACTCTTCTCTTCTTCTTCTTTTTTTTTTTTGTTTTTGTTTTTGAACCAATTTCGTTACATTGCTTTGTTCCTGTTTCAAACAAAAAAAAAATTGTCAGTTTTAAAAGTGGTGGTCGGTTTGTGGCCTTGAGTCTTGGGCAGCTTGGATTTTGCTCAATCAGCTTGAGTCAGTTTCAAGAGGCTTTTTGCTCCGTATCAACCCTGATTGTTTCACACCCGATATCATTTGTATTTATGGCTCAGTCAATCTTATCTCAAAAAAGAGATCTCTTTTCTTGGATAACCTTTTTGATATCTTGAATGGCTTTGCTTTTGGAGCAATTTATCTGTCAGAGAGAATCATCAGTTATCTTTGCTTGCGCCAGGTAAGCTGACAAGGGCCTTTTGGGGGAAAGCCTCTGCATGAATCCTCAATGCATGTTGACTGTAACAACTGAATGTGCTGACCACATTCACTTTGTGCAACTGAAAAGTTGATAGCATATTTTGAAATCTTTTCTTGCTTGTTTTGACAAGGACTGACTCAGAGTGAAGGACACAATGATGCAAAAAAAATATTAACAAGAAATGCCCCTGTCGTGAAGGACAGGGGAAGAGTTTTTTTTTTCTTTTAGTTTTTTGCTAACTAGCCTTAATCATCATGACATGCATATTGGACTAGCGGCCTGATATATCAAACTGATCCAATCTTTTCTTTTACCATTCCTATGACCTTTGAAGTGGGGCTTGTTTATGCCAATTCTTCGCATCAGCTTCACGACTCACATTCGACTAGTGGTGCCCCGAGGGGTTTTCTCCAACAAGTCTCTCTCATTTATTTATCTCTTCTTACCGTCGCCTTATAGTACCCATGAGGGTTTTCACTAGTAAGACTCTCTCATTTTTCTTTTTCTTTTGTGAGAAACTTGACAGTGTTTTATGTTGTGTGACAACCATTGCTCATTCCATGCTTTCTTGGGTGAGCAACTGACAATGTTCTATGTCGCGTGACAACCGTTGCTCATTGCATGCTTCTCTTGGCATTCTTGAAGGCATATAGGGAGGTCTTTATTTGGAAGGTTTTTGGATATGGTTGGAAATGAGGGTTGGCATGAAGGCTTAAAGTAGACTCAAAATGAGAGGTTATAGACTTACAATTTTTGGAATCGACTCTTTCAAAAGTGAAATAAAATTTTGCCTCCATTTCAGATACCGGGAATTTTTGGGTTTTTTTTTTTAATTCTTGTTTGGTTGGACCGAACCGTGTAAGGCTGCCTACGTATCATTTTTTTAACGAATCAACTCTAACGTAGTTCAAACATCTGACCTAACTAATTTTTTTCTTTTTCTTTCATCTTTCTTCGTTTTCTTTGTCTTTTTTTGTTTTTCTTTTTTTTCTCATTTTTCTTTCTTTCTTTTTTTCCTTTTTGTTTTCAAAACAAGTCGCCCCAACTTTTATTTTCTGAGGGCATGGACTTTGACTGTTCTTTCCTTCTCTTTTTTTTTTCATTTAAACTTTCTAAGAGTTGCCCCAGTTTGTACTCTTGGGACATGGACCTTTATTTTCTTTTGTTTCTTTTTTGTTGTTCTTTTTTTTTACTCTTGACTCTAAATTTGATTCCAAAAGAGGGTGGTCAAAGAAAAAGGACACCGGCTCAAAGAGGGTAGAGAAGGGTAGAAACTGTTTAGATAGAAGAAAAAGGGCCTCCCGGCCTCGAGAACGCCAAAACATATTATCTTTTCGCGATCATAGCATTGATGAACATGTCTATTTTCTTGATGTGTTGTGGTCGAAAGACACTTTCTATCCATTAATGTCAAACTTTTGACCAAGTCTCAATTGATTAAACATCCTCAAGCCCGATCTTTACAATGATTTGAAGGTGAATTTTACTCGAGCTTAATTCCAAGGTGTTTCAACTCTTTATTCATCCTTAGAAGTGTGTTGTTCTCAGTTATCCAATTCAAACTTAAATCAATTTTCTACGATCTGGCCAAAAATTCTGCATGCATGTCATATCACTAAAACTAGCGGGAAAAGAGCTAAGCATGGGATGACACAAAAGGACAAAATGTATTTTATTGAGTAAACAACAAGACAAAAACTAAAATCCAAGTTACAACCCTAAAATAACCCGAATAATAAAAATAGCAACAAAACAGACAGACAAGACTGACACAAACAGAAAAGAGGGATAGAAGGGTTTGACTCAATAAAACAAATAAAATCTGGATCACAACCCTGAAATAACCCAGATAATAGAAACAACTTCAAAACAAGCTACCAAGATTCCTTCTTCGTGAGGAGGGAATGACTTTTTAATTGCTAAGCTTGACATTTAGCCACAAATTAAACATCCTCAAGTCTGATCTTTACAATGATTTGAATGTGAATCAGCAGAATCAGCAGAGCCCTCTCCAATTTCAATATCATTAACTCCAGCCAGCAAGTTCCCGAGAAGATTCTCATACTCCCTGTCACCATGCATCATGCCCACAAAGTGTGCATCATCATGTGTAGGTAAATGATTCTGCGTAATATTTTGTGTGTCGCTGTCTTGGATCACCATAAGATTTTCCTGGATCATCCTTTATATTTATGTGATGACCCAAAAGGTCATCCTAAGTAATTCCAGCTAAATCTGTGTTCCGAGGCCTCAAAAGCCTTTGTTAATCTCACCTCAATATGCGTGTGCAGCCCGAGGCAGGTAGCCGGGAAGCTTCCATGTGAAAATTTGATAAGAATGGGATTTTTTTGAATTGAATAATTGAATAAAGTTGACTTTGGTCAACGTTTTTGGTAAACGGACCCCAGCCCGTGATGTGACAGTCCCGGAGGGTCCGTAGGAAAATATGGGACTTGAGCATATGCCCGGAATCGAATTCCGAGGTCCCAAGCCCGAGAAATGAATTTTTAAAGGAAATTATTTTCTGGAAATAATAAAGGAATTTGAAAAATGAATTATTAAGTGAAAACCGTGTTACCGGGCCCGTATTAAGGTTCCGAAGCCCGGAATAGGTTTATTATATGTTATTCGTCTTATCTATGAAACTTGGTATGAAACGGACTTGAAACGACGTGATTCGGATTAAAAATGGGAAATTTAGAAGTTTATGAAGTTTGAGAAAATTCTAAGAGTTGTGAGGTTTGATTCGATGTTCTTGATGATATTTTGGTGATTTAAATGCTTGAATAAGTTCGTAAGATATTTTGGGAGTCATGTGTGTTTTTGGTTTTGATCCCCGAGGGCTCGGGTGAGTTTCAGGTAGCTAACGGGGTGTGAAAACATGAAGAATCTGGTGTGATGTTGCAGGTTTCTGATGTCTGGCGTGATACCCTTCGCGAACGCGGCCAAGGGCTCGCGGACGCGAAGGGTAAATAGTGTGGCTTGGGTTTTGTTCTACGCGAACGCAGGGGTACGGGCGCGAACGCGGAGCTATGGGGGGAACTGCTCTACGCGAACTCGACGCCCCTCTCACGAACGCGTAGTATTATAGGGTGGGGTCTGGGGTCAGGTAGGTTGTTCTTCGCGAACGCGGGCAGAGGCACGCGAACGCGGAAGGTTAGGGAGTCAGACCTACACGAACGCGGCCCTGGTTCCACGAACGCATAAGTCCCAGCTGCCATCCCTTCGCGAACGCGGCCAGTGGCCCGCGAACGCGAAGGGTAAATCCCTCCAGTGATTTTAATAACCCGAAAATAGAACCATTTCGGGATTTCTCCCATTTTTCACAACTCTTCTTTCTCCCCATCCCACCTAAGCGAGTTTTGAAGAACTTTTCCTCCATAGCTCCATAGGTAAGTATTGTTAACATCATTTCCTCTTATTTTCATCAACTAATAACTAGATTCTAGGCCTAAAATCATGGAATCAAAATAGGAATTAGGGATTTTAGGTAGACTTGGGTTTTTGAGAATTTTGGGTGATTCAACCTCAATT
>ML294397.1:0-12709 GCA_005239495.1 Nicotiana undulata
TGGCACACACTTGTTATAGTTATCGGGGTTGTATGTGTATTGGGCCTAGCTGTGGTTCAGCTTTTTTCTACGGCCTTGCCCCATGTCGTTATTGTATTCCGTACTTTCATTGTTGGTGTTGTTCGTTGGCTTGCCTAACGCCATTGTTAGGCGCCATCACGACCTGGACCGGTTTTGGGTCGTGACAGTTGTGGTTTTCGATGAGTTTTGGGACACATAGTCCCTAAATATGAGTTTAATCTCTAGAAATTGGACCGTAGTTGGAACTGTGTGAAGACGGATCCGGAATTGTAATTCGTTAACTCCGTGAGCTCCGTTTAATGATTTTTGGGTCGGAAGCGCGTCCAGAATGTGTTTTCGAGGTCTGTAGCAGATTTAGGCTTGAACTGGCGAAGGTTAGAATTTCGGCGATTTCAGCCGATAGTTGAAAATTTGATGTCGGGCTCGGAATAGAATTCCGGAAGTGGAAGCAGGTCCGTAATGTCATTTATGACCTGTGTGTCAAATTTGAGGTCATTCGGATTAGCTTTGACGTGTTTCGGCATCGGTTGTAGATTTTGGAAAATTTTTAAGTTCTTAAGCTTGAATCCATGTATAATACGTGTTTTTGGTGTTATGTGATGTGGGTTGAAGGCTCGACTATGTTCGAATGAGGTATTAACACTGGTTGGTAAGTTTGGTTGAGGTCCCGGAGGCCTCGGGTGTGTTTCGGATGCTCAACGGGAAGAAAATAGTACTTATGCAAAATCTGATGTGGGTTGTTCTAGTGTTTTCGCACCTGCGGATGTTGGACCGCAGGTGCGGCCCCACAGAAGTGAAAGGGAAGTCGCATGTGCGGTTTTGGGCCTGAGGGCCAACGACCACATATGTGGCTCAAGGACCGCAGAAGCGGAACCGCATCTACGGAGAAGGGAGCGCAGTTACGGAACTAGGCCGCTTAATGAATTTCCGCAGATGTAGAAGCCCAGCCGCAGGAGAGGGACCGCAGGTGCGGCCCAATTGACCACAAAAGCGGAAATAGCTGGTCAGAAATATCAATTTTGAGGGTTTGGATTTCATACCTTTTAAAAATGATTTGGTGCTGGGGAATAGGCGATTTTGGGTGGATTTTGAAGAGGAGATCAATAGGTAATGATTCCTAATCCTATTTCACTTGTATTTCATTAATCTATAGTGTTGGCCCATGTCACTGAATGGATTTTGAAGATTGACAAGTTGAACCAGGTCCATCAGAGCACACACATCTGAACGGAATAGTTGGCACAATAATTGTTCATGCATAGGAGATATCAGTGATTGCTGAGTATCAAAGAGCTAAAAGGATGTCTCCTAATGCGAAAAGATTGCAAACTGATAAAGAAGATTGAAGTTGATTTCAGCAAGGACAGAAATAGAGAAGGAAGTTGAGTTATAGCCGAACTCGTCTACCCAGGTAGAGTTGGATCAGAATTGAACCATGTACTCAACAACTGACTCTATAAATACTCAATGAATTACTGCTAAAATTTACGACACACAAAGACAAAAGTGAATCAAGTTCTGAAAAGCAAAATTCACAGGATATTTTGCAAGCAGAAGTATTGTTCGAAGGCTACAGTTCAACTAGAAGAAACAATTTCATCGTCTGTGTGTTGAGTCTAGTTGATGTGTAGTAGGAGTTTTAACATGGTATCTTTTCAGCTTTCATAGAAGCAATTGTAATAGGTACACATTGTTCAATTTAGAGTTAGCTTGAAATCTGTAGAAATTAGCTAGAGGCTAGTTGATACAAAGAGGATTAGAGTTAGTCCTAGGATTACAAAAGAGTTTATTTTGTAAGTCCGTTTGGCTCAGAGTTTTTAGTGAAGTGTTTGAGCAAATCCTACTGAGGAGTAGGTCGTGGTTTTTTCACCTTTTGAGCCAGGTGTTTTCCACGTAAAAACCTCTGTGTCTTTACTTTACTGCTTTATTATTCCGCAATAGTAGAAAGTAATACGCCAAGAAGAACCAGGTTCTTATTATTAGACAACACTCGAAAATTGGGTACTGCACAATTAACTTATATTATTGTGTAGTATTGAAGTCTAAAACATCAATTGGTATCAGAGCAGGTTATCCTTGAAAAGGCTAACACCTTGGAAAAGATCAGGATGAGTGCACCACCTGGGAACTGGGAAGGTCAATCAACCGCAAGGCCACCACTCTTCAATGGCCAGTACTATTCTTGGTGGAAAAATAGAATGAAGGACCATCTTATTGGAGAGGACTATGAACTATGGGACATAGTCACTGATGGACCCCTTGCAACAATGAAGAAGACTGCTGAAGGTGTAGATGTACCTAAGACTAGGGCTGACTGCACGGCTGAAGATTTGAAGAAATGGGAGAAGAATGCCAAGGCCAAGAAGTGGCTAGTATGTGGACTAGGTCCTGATGAATACAGTAGAATCCAAAGCTGCACAACAGCCAAGGAAATCTGGGACACTCTACAAGTAGCCCATGAAGGAACACCTCAAGTTAAAAGGTCTAGAGGTACACTACTATACTCTCAGTATGAAAACTTCACTATGAAAGAAGGAGAGACTATTCAGGAGATGTACACAAGGTTTACAACCTTGACCAATGAACTCAAGTCTCTTGGAAGAATCATACTTGAAGAAGACAAGGTAGAGAAGATCTTGACAAGGGTTTTGCCTATCTCCTGGGAAAGCAAGATCACTGCTATCCAGGAATCCAAAAATATGGCAACCCTTAGACTGGATGAGTTAATTGGAAATCTCACTGCTTATGAGCTAAGAAGGCAAACCCTGAAGATGGATGCCTAAAAGAAGGAGAGAAGTCTAGCACCGAGGATCACTGAAGGAGCAAATATGGAGGAGGATGAGATGGCCATGATCACCAAAGAATTTATAAACTTTCTCATGAGGAAGAAAGGCATCTCTAGGGGAGGAAACTTCAACAAGGCAAAGGCACCAGAAAGGCCAGCTAATGAGGGATGCTACAAGTGTGGAAAAACTGACCATCTCATCAAAAACTGCCCTCAGTGGGAAGTAGAATGGAGGAAAGAGAGATATGAAAGAAAGATCAGGAAGAAGGAACTGGTCCAACCCAAGAAAACCACTAGAAAGGCTATGGTTGCTGCTTGGGGGGAAAGTTCAGATGAAGAATCACAAGATGGTGAGACAGAAGATCAGGCTCTTATGGCAGCTGGAGAATCTGATGAGGAGACTTATGAAGAACCAAAGTTAAGTATCTCACAACTTAAAACTAAAATAAAGTTTTTATCTAAGGAGAAACTCTTTGAGTTTCTACTTGACTTCATAGATGATTTTGAGGAAACAACCAAAGAGAAGGATCTACTATCTAAAGAGTGTGCAATGCCAAAAGTAGAATGCATGGACCTGGAAATAAGGGTCAGTGAATCTGAAAATAAAAACACTGTCTTGATGAACCAGGTCCATCCACTCGAAACTGAAATACTAGAACTAAAATCTGAAAACTTAAAGTTAAGACTAGGATCCAGTAAAAGGGTGGTTGATCACTCTCATGCAATGTATGACAAGGATGAATAGATAAAATCTCTTAAAGAAGATCTTGGCAAAGTCAAACATGAATTTTATAGAACATGCAAATGGAATAAGTCTTCTGATGCATTAACTTGGCTTCAAGAGAATCACAGTAGCAACCGGAGAGGGCTTGGTTTTGGGAGTCAATTGCCTAAGTGGGATCCCAAAAGCAAGTATCTCACTCTCCCTGAAAATAAAATGTGCACCCATTGTGGGAAGACTGGCCACTACAAATATGAGTGTGTTGTAAAAGAGCAGGCCAGTCAGAAAAATGAGAGATTCATTAAAAAGAAGAACTGGCTACCAAACTGGGCCAGAAAAAATCTGGTTCATCCATTCTCTAATAGAAAAGGACCCAAAATAGTTTGGGTTCTTAAAACTAATCCCTGATTTCTTTCTGTAGGTACAAGTGAAGAGAAGCAGCCTAATTTGGTTTTTGGATAGTGGCTGCTCTAAGCATATGACAGGGAACAAGGAACAGTTCCTTTCACTTGAAAACCTCAAAGGAGGAAATGTCTCCTTTGGAAACGGAAAGAAAGGTGAAATTATAGGGGTCGGCAAGGTAGGTAAAGATGACACACGTTCAATTGAACATGTGTACCTGATAGATGGCTTGAAATATAGCCTAATCAGTGTGTCACAACTGTGTGACAGAGGTAACCTTGTCGCTTTTACTTCCAAAAAATGTTTTGTGATCAATCTGCTTACTGACAAGATTGTTTTGCAGGGAAAGAGAATGAACAATATCTATGTCATTAACTTGTCCACACTATCTGACAATGAACTCACTTGCCTTAGTGTGTTGGATAGTGATCCCCTAACATTAAGTTCAAGGAAGACAAAATTTGTGAGGCATGTGCAAGGGGGAAGCAGGTAGGATCTTCCTTCAAAAGTAAGAAAATGGTCAGTACCACCAGGACGTTGGAACTAGTTCATATGGATCTGTGTGGTCCTATGAGAACTCTGATCAGAGGTGGGAAGAGATATGTAATGGTGATAGTAGATGATTATTCAAGGTTCAGTTGGACCTTATTCTTGGCATCTAAGGATGAAGCATTTGATATGTTCACCTCATTTTTCAAGAAGATTCAAAATCAGTTAGGACANCGAGCATGTTGTTAATCACAATTTTTCTGCTCCTAGAACCCCACAGCAAAATGGGGTTGTTGAAAGGAAAAACAGAACTCTTGAAGACATGGCAAGAACCATGCTTCTATCAAGCAAACTACCTCACAGCTTCTGGGCAGAAGCAATTAACACTGCATGTTATATTATCAATAGATGCATGACCAGACCTCTGGTAGAGAAAACTCCCTATGAATTACTTAAAGGGAGAAAGCCCAACATATCCCATCTTAGGGCTTTTGGATGCAAGTGTTATGTGCATAATAATGGCAAAGATTCTCTAGGAAAATTTGATCCCAGAAGTGATGAGAGAGTGCTATTGGGATACTCAACACATAGCAAAGCTTATAAAATATACAATAAAAGAACTATGTGTGTAGAAGAAAGTGTACATGTTGTCTTTGATGAAACTAACACTCTTTCTGAGAGACAGGAACCAGAAGACGAGGAGCTTGGACTGGTAAGGAGCAATGACCACATTGAAGCACCTATGGAAGATGGAACAGGTGATGGACCAGGTCCAACAACCCCACGCAACACGACAGGGGGAACTCTACATGAAAATCCTGGCCCTGATCCTGTTCCACAACTACAAGACAACATGGAACAATCAAGAAATGAACAATTGGTACTCAAACCACACAGATATCAGAACTCTCACCCTCTTAAGAACATCATAACATACTTGAGATCTGGAATCAAAACTATATCCTCCTTGAAAAATCTGTGTGCGTTCGATGCATTTCTATCCTTGATTGAACCAAAGAACATTGCTGAGGCCCTGCAAGATGCTGACTAGGTAACTGCCATGCAAGAAGAGATGAATCAATTTGACAGGAGTCAAGTATGGCACTTGGTACCTAGGCCACTAGACAGATCAGTAAATGGCACCAAGTGGGTCTTCAGGAACAAGCTCGATGAGGATGGAACTGTTACAAGAAATAAGGCAAGAATGGTTGTTCAAGGATACAACCAAGAAGAGGGAATTGACTATGATGAGACCTTTTCCCCTGTGGCACGATTGGAGGCAATCGGACTTCTTATAGCATTTGCTGCACACATGGAATTCACTCTCCAAATGTCAAAAGTGCCTTTCTTAATGGCTATTTGAAGGAAGATGTATTTGTAAAACAGCCTCCTGGCTTTGAAAGCAAAGAGTCACCTGATCATGTATATAAACTTGAAAAGGCTCTCTATGGTCTCAAGCAAGCACCTAGAGCTTGGTACGAGCGATTTTCAAAATTCCTGCTGAAACATGGGTACACACGAGGCAAAATAGATATTACTTTGTTTCTAAAGGAAACGAGAAAGGATCTTCTGATTGTGCAAATATATGTTGATGATATCATATTTGGGGCAATTACTGATAATCTTAGCAAGGAATTTGCTACATTAATGGGGAGTGAGTTTGAAATGAGTATGATGGGTGAGCTACATTTCTTCTTAGGCTTGCAGATCAATCAAACTCCACACGGTACAATGATTCATCAACAGAAGTATGTGAAAGAACTACTCAAGAAGTTCAAAATGGAGGACTCAAAGGAGATAGACACCCCAATAGCCACAGCTACAAAATTGGATATGGATGAACCCGGTTCATCCGTTGATCAGAAGACATACAGAGGAATGATTGGGTGTCTACTCTATCTTACTACAAGTAGACTTGATATCGTGTTCAGTATGGGACTATGTGCCAGGTTTCAAGCCAATCCAAAGGAGTCCCACCTCACTGCAGTAAAAAGAATTTTGAGATATCTGAAGGGCACCACTGATTTGTGCCTTTGGTATCCTAAAGGTAGTAATTTTGACCTTGTAAGATATGCTGATACTGATTATGCAAGTTTTCTGGTTGATAGGAAAAGTACTTCAGGCATGGCTCACTTTTTGGGCTCCTGCCTTGTCTCTTGGGCCACCAAGAAACAAAATTCAGTAGCCTTGTCTACTGCTGAGGCTGAATATGTGGCTGCACCCTCTTGCTGTGCCCAGTTGCTTTGGATCAGGAGACAACTCCTGGACTTTGGTATAGATGTGGGATGCATTCCTATTTACTGTGATAACAATAGTGCAATTAATATGACGAAGAACCTGGTTCATCACAAGAGAACTAAGCACCTAGATGTTAGGCACCATTTTCTGAGGGACAACTATGAAAAATGAATGATCTCAATTAAATTCCGTGCTACTGATAGTCAAATTGCTGATATATTTACCAAAGCACTGAGTAGGGAGAATTCTGAGAGAAACATACTTGAATTAGGGGGATTAAGATCACCTAATTGAAAAACAAAAACTGGAAAAAATGAAAAAAAAAAAATTTGGCTAGAAAATTCAAATTAGGTACTTAATCAAAGTAGTCATTGCTCAGTATTATGTCTTTATTGCCATACTCTTCTGCCATGTATTAATATGATTCCTTAGTTGCTAATGATGTTTCTCTATTTTTGTAAATTGAGGCAAATAAAGGATTTTACCTGGATGAACCTGGTTCGTCAATGTTGGTTCACATAACTGACAAGGTACGTAATCATCTCCATACATGTATTAATTCAAGTATAGTCATACATGAGCAGGACTCTATCTATTTGTGGTTCGAGTTCAATTCTCGTACTTACCCAAATAACGAACCAGTTTCAAGAAGTCCCATCTCACTTGATTAGCCTAGTTTTAGGGGGAAAGTACCTGCCCATTCAATGTCTAATCAATGACAATTGTGAATCGATTAGTATCCCACCTGAGTTAATACTCTTCTGTTGTAATCTCCCCAGCCATAAGTTATAAAAACGCCATCATTAGCCATAGTGCATAAAGCAACAGTCGAACCTTGTTCAACTCACTCAACTCACAATCTCTACTGCCTCCTGTCTTTCTTTTCTCTAAACAATTCAAAATCATGTCGTCACCTCCACCAGCTTCTTCTGATTCATCTCCAAACAGAGATTTTGATGGAGGCAACTATGAATCAGGCTCAAATTCACCCTCAGTGTATAGTTCCGAGTCTCTAGAAAAGTCGACAACCCCAGAACACCCTAAAATCCCAGAACCCACACCAAACCCTACCCCAGCCCCCAAGCCTCGTCGTGTAAAAGTTTTTGCACACAAATCTGTGGCTTCTGGTTCAAGAGTAAAATTCTTGGAAGAATTATTGCATGCTGAAGAAGGCTCCAAACCAGAATCGTCCAATGAATCATTCAAATCAGCCAATGAAGATGAAGCACCTGGTTCAACCAGTGTTGAGAAAGGTAATTCTGATGCTATCTCTGAAATAAATACTGCTGATCAACGATTTATGTTGTTGGGGTTTGTGGTGGATATTGAAGTGCCTAAAAGGCAAAGAAAATCTGGGAAAGAGAAACCTCTTGAGATCGAGTGAGATGTAAATGTGAGGGTATCGGGAGAGGATGTTACCACACTGGCAATATGTGGTCCTATTCTTGAAAATCTTGAAGAAGATGTCACAATCTTAGGGGGAATTAGTGGAGTTGAGGAAGCTGATGCTGGGTTGGAGAAATTGATGAAAGCAATAGATGAACACGTTTCTTCTGGGGAAGAAACTTTGGCTGAAAGACTGAGGAAGTTGGGGGAATCATATAACCCCAAGAAAAGAAGGACTCCAAAGTCCAAGAAGTCTAAAGCCTCGGTTCCTTCAAAGAAAAGGAAAGTTGTTGGTTATGTTGAGGTACCCGTTCCTAAGGTACGTGCTACACGAAATACTATCAGAGAGGAGGAAGAGAAGTTAGAAAAGGCTCTACAAGAAAGCAAAAGAAAGAGATCAGATAAAGGGAAAGCCAAAGTCGGTGAGCCTATCGAGGCTGTTGTGTTATAAGAGGAGCCGTTGGACCTGGTCCAACAAGAGGAGCAAGCTGCTCCAGTGGTAATTGGGACACCCAAGCCCAAAAAGGCTAAGACTTCTTCGAAGAAGTTAGCTACTGTGTCCACCACCACTGCGAGTACTACTACAAGGACAAGGTCTAAGATAAAAAAGGTGCAGATTGTTGAGAATGATGAGGATGATGAGTGGAGTGGAGAGGAAGAGATGGAGGTTGGTGAAGTGACTACTGACAGAGTTGCCATGTTTGGCAAGAGAACGATCTTGAAGGGAAAGTTGATGAAGGATTTGGAGGAGCCTGGAATGAGGTATCTACTGGATTTTCTTGCAGCGCAGGGATGGAAGGACATGGTCCTTCGCATGGAAGGCAGGCTGGTTAGGGATGAAGTTGTGGCGTTCATGGTGAATGCCACAGTTAGGGTCACCTCCTTGGTCAAGGGAGTTGAAGTCTCCTTTGATGCTTAAGAACTGGGTGTGATTCTAGATATTCCTGCTGAGGGGTATGAAGACTACACAAGGCAGAGATGGCCTTGTTCAGATGGAATGTCCTCAGCACTTAGTATCACCAGATTCTTCTCCGACAATGAGAAGGAGCTTGAACCCAGGGCTGTGTACAAGAATGAGATGAAGCCTGAGCATAAGCTTTTCTTTGAATTTGTGATCAAATTCTTGCTGCCCAAACAAGAACGAAGACACATTGCTAATTACATGGATTTGACCCGCATGGAGTGTCTGTACAGAGGCAAGCAGATAAATTGGCCATCGTTCATAATCCAGCTCTTGGGCAGAGTGGTGAATGGGACTAAAGCTCATGCAATCCCCTATGGCTTTATTCTGACTGTAGTTCTAACTCACTTTGGAGTTCCTGCGAAGAAGGCTGAGATGGCTACGGCCAAAGATTATTTTGGGAAGGACACACTGATGTCTTGTGATTATCTTGTCATTGCTTCGACAGATGAACCTGGTTCATCTCGGAAGCAACCAGTTAATAGCAAGGTCCGAATCTTAGTGCAGGAAAGCGAGTTAAAGGATATGGAGATCCTTCGATTGAAATCTCGCTTAATTGAGGTGGAAGCTGAGCGTGATGCTCTAAAAGCAGAACTTGCAAAGGAGAAGGAGAAAAACGAAGGTGTTCTACACCAAATGTTGTCCCTCCTTCAAACCAAGAACCCAACCTCATCTGCACCCTCCCAGCCTTAGGTCTATCTAGTGCTTCCCAGTTATCTTTCAAGTGCCCATTTTGGGACAGTGTCTAGCTTTTGTGGTTTCAGTTTTTTTTTTGTTTTGCTCATGTTTTGATCGTTTTTGCGTTAATCTGTTGTATTTGATGTTCAGTATTAAATCAATGACGTTTGCTGATTTTAAAAATTGTCTCAATTTCTAATTTAGCTTACATTATTGGTTTTTTGTGTTGATTAATCATGCTTGCACCTGTAGTTGCCTAAATTTGGCCATGAGTAAGAATTAAAAATTGGTAAGTACATTTTGCAACATTTCGATGATGCCAAAAGGGGGAAGATGTGTGCTGGTGTTGTGTTTTTTTTTCAAAAAAGTGATATTTATAACCTAATGAACCTGGTTCTCAATGATTAATGCTTAAAACTATACAATGTGTTTAAAGTGTATACAGGATAAAAGCACAGAGTTTGTCATCATCAAAAGGGGAAATTTGTTGGCCCATGTCACTAAATGGGTTTTGAAGATTGACAAGTTGAAGCAGGTCCATCAGAGCACACACATCTGAACGGAACAGTTGGCACAAAAATTGTTCATGCATAGGAGATATCAGTGGTTGCTGAGTATCAAAAAACTAAAAGGATGTCTCCTAATGCGAAAAGATTGCAAACTGATAAAGAAGATTGAAGTTGATTTTAGCAAGGACAGAAATAGAGAAGGAAGTTGAGTCATAGTCGAACTCGTATACCCAGGTAGAGTTGGATCAGAATTGAACCATGTACTCAACAACTGACTCTATAAATACTCAATGAATTACTGCTGAAATTTACGACACACAAAGACAAAAGTGAATCAAGTTCTAAAAAGAAAAATTCACAGGCTATTTTGCAAGCAGAAGTATTGTGTGAAGCTACAATTCAACTAGAAGAAATAGCTTCATCGTCTGTGTGTTGAGTCTAGTTGATATGTAGTAGGAGTTTTAACATTGTATCTTTTCAGCTTTCATAGAAGCAATTGTAATAGGTACACATTGTTCAATTTAGAGTTAGCTTGAAATCTCTAGAAATTAGCTAGAGGCTAGTTGATACAAAGAGGATTAGAGTTAGTCCTAGGATTACAAAAGAGTTTATTTTGTAAGTCCGTTTGGCTCAGAGTTTTTAGTGAATTGTTTGAGCAAATCCTACTGAGGAGTAGGTCGTAGTTTTTTTACCTTTTGAGCCAGGTGTTTTTCACGTAAATATCTCTGTGTCTTTACTTTACTGCTTTATTATTCTGCAACAGTAGAAAGTAGTACACCAAGAAGAACCAGGTTCTTCTTATTAGACAGCACTCGAAAATTGGGTACTGCACAATTAACTTATATTATTGTGTAGTATTGAAGTCTAAAATAACATATAGTAAGTTCTTTAATCTAATCAAGGAAATTGAGGGGAAAAATAGGAAAATGGGCAAAAAGTTCCCTTATTGAAAATTCGAGAATTTAATGGTATTTTGACGTCGGATTTTGATGATTCTTGTTCGAGTGTGTTCGTGAGTGGATAGCTGTTCTAAATTGGTAACTTTCACTTGATTTTCGAGACGTGGGCCCGGGGGACGTGTTTGGCAATTTTTCTAATTTCGTGTATTAGCGTTGAGTTAATTAGTTTGATTCATTTCTTAAAGTTATATTTACTTTATGCAATTGAATTGAATAGATTTGGGCCATTTGGAGTTGGGTACTCAAGGCAAAAATGTGATTTCGGGTTGAGTCGAGAAGTCGAGGTAAGTGGCTTGCCTAACTCTGTGTTGGGGACTTCCCCTTAGGTCGTTTGACATTTATTGCTATGCGGGAGCCGTGTACGTGAGGTGACGAGTACGTACAGATGCCATTTGTTGCTAAAATTCTAATTTCGCTTCACATATTATAAATCATTTTACTTCGATTTCACTGCTTAATGTGTTAATTGTTTAGCTTAGATTAGGAAAATCATGCCTGCTCGTTTTATATTAAAGTGCCTATCTGCTACTTTGTGCGCCATGTTTAGTTAGTTCTATTCCTTCCCTTGCCTGTGATTTGCTGAACTATTTAAATTACTGCCTTATCTGATATTCATTCATATTGCATATTTAAATTGGGACTACGGACGTATCCTGGGAGATCCCCCCTGTAGTGCATATTTCAATTGGGGACTACAGACGTATTCTGAGAGATCCCCCTGTACTGCATATTTAAATTGGGAACTACAGACGTATTCTAGGAGATCCTCCCCATACTGCATATTTATTTTTGAACTACGTGACGGTATCCCGGGAGTTTCCACATTGTTATACGTTGTGCTGAGCCGAGGGCTCTCTTTGCTGTTATATTTTAAATTATTTCTTTTAACTACTTACGGTATAAATTATTTATCTTCTCCACTGTTTTAACTTTATTATTTAGAAATCCAGTAGAGCCTTAACCTGACCTCGTCACTACTTGACTGGGGTTACGCTTGGCACTTACTGGGTACCAAATGTGGTGTACTTGTGCCCTTTCCTGCACATGTTATTCGTGTGCAGATCCAGGTTCAAGTTCTCAGTCGCGTGGCTAGTGGCCGTTGCATCTGTCATTAAGGAGACCACAAGGTATTTCTGCCGCGTCCGCAGAATTGTATTGGTAAAAATAAGCTTCACACATGTATTAATTGTGATGACTAAGCAGTCCATGTGGAGCAATCGAAATATGACAACTGGACGAGACTTTACAAAGAGGCACAAGACGAAGAGGAACGGAACAACATACCCACAAAGTTATCAGGTACAGGAATCTCAATCTAATTGAGGAGGTGAATGTCACGACCCGAAATCCCACCTTCGGGCCATGACTGCGTCTAACGTTGAACCCGCTAGACAAGCCAACGTTTGAACTAAATAAAACTTATTAACAACCAATACGAACATGATAACCAAAATACAACATAGCACTTTCGAAATAAAACCCATAAATAAATCCCAAAACTGGTGTCACATACTCAAGGACTATCTAAGAGATTACTACAAACAAAAGGTCTGAAATAAA
>ML294399.1:0-58276 GCA_005239495.1 Nicotiana undulata
GACTTGTTTAATCAAATGGGAAGGGTAACACCTAGTGTAATTCATGTTGGCTTGCCTAACCCCACTTTTGGGCGCCATCGCAACCTAAATTAGGATTTGGGTCATGACAGTGACGATTCTACAAAGATTAAAGTTAGCCATACATACCTCAATTTGGGATTTTCCCTTAATTTCTACCACAATCATCGGACCTTCTAACACCTTCAATCTAGTTCACAATGTGGCACAATTGAACTTAGAATTAGGAATAATGATCATGTCTGAACTCACTTGAGCATTTTATGAAGCACTAGGTGTTCCTTTAGATTAAATGGCCTCTTTTAAGTGAAAGATTACTCTAACCCATTTTCCTTTACTAGATTATGACTAGTTGGTTACATGCATGCAAGATTCCTACCCCATCTTCATGAACTCACCTAACCATGTTTCATTTTAACAAAATCTGGAAATTAAGGTTGATGGGGTAGAAGCTTACCTTTTGTAGTGAAGAAAATGGTGTCCTACTTGATCAATTCCAAGCCTGAGTAGTGATGGAGAAACAAATTTGATGAAGTTGGGACTCTCTCTCACTAGAACCCACTCTCTCCTCTCTCTATTTTATCAGAAAATAAGCTTAAAATGATGAGGAATGGGTTTTATATGTGTCTGGGGTCGGGTTATAAGTATAGAAAATGGATAGTCCAACATTTCGGACCGGGCCACAGACCTGGCGTTAGCCAGGCTTTATCTACCTAAAGCCTGGTCTGTCCTGGCTTTAGCCAGGCTTTATCTACCTAAAGCCTGGTCTGGCCTGGATTTAGCCAGGCTTTATCTACCTAAAGCCTGGTCTGGCCAGGCTTTAGCCAGGCTTTATCTACCTAAAGCCTGGTCTAGCTGCGACGAAAAATTTCAACTCCCTGGCGCATCGTTCGACCCAAAACTCTGGAAGTACAATGTATTAACTACCTTGACACCACAAAACCTTAAATTACTTAGAAAAATTTTCCGGGGCCTTACAATAATGCGAGGTCTAGGACAGAGCAAGATCTGTATTTATGGAAAGAGAGACAATGCTTAGTCTCATGCGGGGAAGGCAGAGCTTAGCCTTATGCAAATAAAGAGGAAGTGCTTAGCCTCATGCAAGATTTGAGACAACGCTTAGTCTCATGCAAGGAGAAGGAAATGCTTAGCCTTATGCAAGTGAGGAGGCAGGGCTTAGTGATACGCTCAAATTACACCTTAAACTAGTGTAAGCGATCGATGTCAAATATAGTAACCCAACTAGGTTGGGGTTGAACAGAGAACAATATATAGGCGATTAGGAATGTAAGAGAATTATCACTTATCATGCAATGCCAAACACTTAGATTTTTTTGTTGTAAAAATATTTATAACTAAATGCAAAAATATAAACTAACCAAGAAATCAAGTAAAATGATCAATGACAACAAACATTGATGCATCGGGAATTACACTCAAGTAACGATCCAATGTATTTTAGGATTTTATAATTATGAGCGAGTTTAGGTTAATTAGCCACGAGTAACAATTCTTAATTAGCTTTTTCCAAAGACTAACAAGACTTCCTAATTGAATTATTCCCCACCCAATTAAGAGATTAAGCACACCCGGATACGGCTACAAGTAGTTCAATCCCATCCCTAGGTAGAATCTATAAAATAAGGGTCAAAACCTCAAGTTCTTGTTAATTAATCTTTTCCAACCCCAAATTATCTTTTCCAAAATTAATTTGGAGTTAATGGGCGAGTCCTAGAGTTATATAATCCCTTTGGAAATATTAAAGAACAATAATAATTAAAGAAACACTAACTCACTTCATAAATAACTAAAAATCATTAAATACATAAGCACAACAAGGTATTTAATCCACACTTTAATCAAGAATATTTCCATAAACAAGATTTATTGTTAGAAATAAATACTACACACTTAAATATTCAATACAAAGCAAGTAAATGAACAAACAAACATAAATGGGTAAGAAATCCTTAACCACAAGCTTGAAATCTTCAAAACCAAAGTGTGTGTGCAAACCCTAGCTTCCAAAAATGTTCTCTCTTGTCTTCAAGACTCAAAATATGTCCAGATAATGCCAAAGAGGTTATTGCAGTAGGCTAGGTCGTGTATTAAATGGTTTGGGATTAAAACTATGAAATTCCATTTCTGCCCAGTTCTGCATAGCAAATACACTATGCGTTCGCGACAGTACCTTCGCGTTTGCGAAGGTCTGTAATCCTCAAGCTCCGCGTTCGCACTAACCTTCACGCGTTCGCGATGTTTTATTTCTTGAACCTTCGCGTTCGCGGTGTGTTCCACGCGTTCGCGAAGGTTTGACTCTTTAGCAGACACAATGATTCTTCACGTTCGCGTTGAGTTCCGTGCGTTCGCGATGGTATAGCTTCCTGAAGCTTCGCGTTTGCAGTAGACCTCCGCATTCGCGAAGGGTATTTAACTGGGCATACCTCTGTTGTCCAATTTAGCTCCTTTTTGACTTGTTTTCATACGATTTCTTCACAATCATTTCTAAATCGCTCGACACCTGGAATATGCCAATAAACATCAATAAATGTCTTATTCTCTCAACAAAATTATACAAAAGATTAAGTATTAAGAGGAGATAAGTTGGTAAAATACTAACTTACCAAACCCCCAAACTTAAACTATTGCTTGTCCTCAAGAAATTCAAAAACTAAGAACATCCTACAAGAATATGATCACTTAAGCTCAATGGCATACCAACTATCATTTCAAGTCAAAAAGTGTCAATTTAAGCTCAATCTAATGACTTCGGTTGGTACCAACAATTAATCCAAGGCATATGAATTACCAACTTTTCACACATTTTATTTCAAGTCAAGTGTTCAAACACTATATTAATCAAAGTAGCAACCATGTCATGACACTAAAGATTCAAATTTTGCCTCTCTATCACAATCGTCTTCCCTCGTTCATTCCTCCCAATTGAAAATGAGATTAAATTCACAACTCAAGTTTCATGTGCCCTCACACTTTAAGAGAGAATCCCAAACTCATAAATTGCAATTGAAAACATAAATGGGATGTCAAATGGAAAGAATCAACTCTCTTTCATAAAGATATTCAAATGCACATAAGTAGTACCATATGCTTGCCCTTCATGTATTTCTCCACTAATGTAGACATACTTGGTTCAAAATCAATTAGGACTTAAAGGATTGTAGTTTAGGCTTTTGGTTAAGGTAGGGCACAATTTGGTCAGAGTGACTCGAAACCTCCCTAAGCACTACACTTTTTCAACAATCAAAGTCCACTTCCTTCAAGAATTTTTCCACCCTTTCTTCTCTCTTTTTTGTATCACCTAGTCTTCTATTTATTTATGATTTCTTATTTTTTTTTTCATTTCATCATCATTTCATTTTTTTTATACTTTTCATTTTTTTTTGAGAAGCCTCCATATCACAACTTTTCCAACCTTCACCCCCAAACTTAGGCTTTTAGCCTATATTCATACTTTAAATTACTTAGGGAGGTATGGGTTAACAAGAATAATTTGTAACATGGTTGCCAAAGAAAAAGTTAAAAGTCTCAAAAGGGTTGACTAGGGAAAATATTCATGGGTAGGAAATTTAGGCACAATAATGGTCCAAAGAAGGCCTAATATCATTTTTCAAACCAAGTTAATCTAGGATTTCGCCTTGAAGCACATTCCGGGCAAGTTCTAGACTACAAATGATGCAAAAGAACTTTTCAATTAAAGCTCACCACACATGGCACATGAAAACTCAAGTGGAATACAAATCCAAAATCCAATTGAAACCAATGAATCTCAAGGAAGTCACATGTAGCCTAAGAAGCTAGTTAGTGAATCAAAGAGTCAAAATTAGAATCTAAAAGTCACAACAAGGGATACTACATTAATCTTTCATTTTCATTATATATATACATTATTATTTTTTAAATATTTTAAAGATCAAAAACTTCATATGGCAAGGTTTAAATTATATTGGTACCAAACAAGTCACACGTTGGCTTATGGACACAAGATTACACCCCAAAAGCCAATTAATTCACAACTAGCTACTAAACTAACTTAAAAAAAATATTTACTTTCTAAAAAAAAAAGAAAAACTTACAATATTAATCCCTTAGTAAAGTTGTCACGCCATCCATCATAGGGAAAAGTCATCCGGTTCAACATAAATAAATTCCTTGGAAAAGAACCGCGGTAGAAAGAAAAACCAAGGAGTTGCATTAGTACTGCTATGAACAAAATAAATAAAAGCCAATCAAGAAAATTTTAATTTAACAAAATATTACTAATAAACTAACACTGTCAACTAATCCATACAAGTTCACAAAAACACAATTTTCATGCTTCACAAATATCCACCACCAAAATCTAGCATATACCACCCCCAACCAAAGGTGTTGCATTGCCCCAATGCGACTAATCACAATAAGATAAAATAAAGGAGGTGCTCCCTGAAACTGCATCACTGGGAGCTGGAAGAGGTGGGAAATGCGATCTCCTCCTCCTCATCATCATCGTCATCCGAGGCATTTGAACTGCAAAAAGATCTCAGCTTGTCCATCATCTTGTTCAGGAATTTGCTCTTTTTCTTCTCATACTCTCTGAACTTCCTCTACCTCTTCTCAATCTTCCCTTGCCTGCGACTCATATTCTCCAGCCTGGTGTTCATGGACTCCATCTTCCCCATTATTGCTTTCTGCTCTTTGACCACTTCATCCAGGGATCTTGGAGCAGCCATGCTAGGAGATGTGCTAGTCCCAGGTGGACCAGTAGGAAGGCCATCTACAAGCTCCTTAATCCGTGCATCCACTCCATAAATCTGGCTGGATAAGTGACGCATAGTGTACGGGCCTGACTGGAGTGGTACCATGGGGTCAAATGGCCCTGGGGCAGGTGCAGAGCATCCGGCAGGATCAATGGTGGTCTCCTGGAACTGCCCAAAAGAAGAGGATGCAACATCAATCCTCCTTTTTTTCTGTTTGTCACTGGGTCCCCTCTTCAGCAAAGGGTGGATCATCGGCTTTCTCGGACCTTTCTCAACATCATTGGGACGTTTTAACACCCCAGCATCATAACACAACCGAGTGATCAAGGATGGGAAGAATAGGCTCCTCGATCTCCCGTGGGTGGCTTCCTCAATTTCACGAACAATGTGCTCCGCCACGTTCACAGGTAGCCCATCCATGATAACAGCAATGATCAGTGCCCACTCTAGCATTGCATCAGTTTGATGTGTGGAAGGTATGACTCTGGAATAGATAATGGATAGCCATGTCTTTTCCTAAGCAGTGAATTCATGTGAGTCAACTCCTCTGTGCACTATCAGCCAATTCGGGGTCACCCCGTCATGTAATTTGTTCACCAGCCACTGGGTTCCCTCTGCTCTAGCTCTGCTTCTGTAGACCTCATTGTCGGCATTGGGAAGGCCATAAATGTCATTGATCAGCTCCGGGCTAAAATGGACCTGCACACCCCGCACAGTAGTAACCAATATACTTGAAAGTCGGTCTCAAAGCGTTAGCATGAAATTCCATCACTACTGTGTGGTTGGCCATATCTGGTTGCAGAGCAAAACACATCCACCCGCTCTCTATCAATCTTGAGTAAAAACCTAGCATCTTAGCTTCAACCTTGTCCAGCTTGATGCCTCTTTCCCTGACAATTGTTTTTGACAGAAGGTCATCATATTTGCGCTCACATTCTGCAGATAGAAACCGGTCATGGTCAAATGGTTCTTCTTGTTGCACTTCGGGGACATGTTCGAGCTCAATTTCATGTTGCTCCGGATCCATTTTATGCCCAAAATACCTACAAAATAGATCAACAATGTTAAAAGCTCATATAGACACTTAAAACAATGTATTAGAAAGTATTTAGGCCAAAGAAATGGGCAAAAAAGGTCACGGGCAGAGCTGCGCGAAGCTACTGTGTTTTGCCAAAATGGGACTGCCAGTGATTTACTCTTCACGTGTGCAGCAGACCCAGTGCGTTCGCGAAGAGTAAATATTTTTTTCTCAGCTTTTTGGCCTTCGCGATCACAACAGACCAATGCGTTCGTGAAGGTCATTTTTTTTGTTGGCCCATCTTTTCGCCTTCGCGTTTGCGGACAGACCACCGCGTTCGCGAAGCTCATTTTACTGCCCCGATGTAAACTATCTAGGTTTGACCCTATTGTTGAAGGCTCTGGACATCCTGTTTTGATAAAGCTGACCATGACATAGTGCATTCATTCTTTTTCCATCTATGAAGGCTAATTGCTCATAGCGGCTCCTTATCCATTCTGCATCGCTGAGTTCAGCTTCTTGTATAATGCTCAAGGAAGGAATTTCTACCTCGGCGGGGATGAAAACTTCAATACCATAGACCAACAAATAAGGAGTTGCCCCGGTTGACGTGCAGACTGTGGTATGATATCCCAATAAGGCAAATGGTGACTTCTCGTGCCACAGTTTGTGATTTTCTACCATCTTCCTTAGTATCTTCTTGATATTCTTGCTGGCGGCCTCTACGACTCCATTCATTTGAGGCATGTATGCTGTGGAATTCTTGTGCTTGATCTTGAAAGTTTCACACATGGATTTCATCATATCACTGTTGAGATTGGCGGCATTGTCAGTGATGATGGATTCTGGAACCCCGAATCGGCAAACAATACGATTCCTGCCAAATCTGCGACGACTTTATGCGTTACAGCTTTGTAGGACGCAGATTCAATCCATTTTGTGAAGTAATCCATGGCCACTAAAATGAACATGTGCCCGTTCGAAGTAGTGGGTTCGATTGGACCGATGGCATTCATTCCCCAGGAAGCCAAAGGCCAAGGTGCACATGTTGCATTGAGCTCGTTTGGTGGCACCCGTATCATATCTGCACGTATCTGGCCCTGGTGGCATTTCTGGACATACCAGATGCCGTCCGTTTCCATAGTCATCCAAAAATATCTAGCCCTGTGTATCTTCTTGGCTAGGACTAAACCGTTCATATGTGGGCCGCAGGTTCTGACATGTATTTCTTCAAGCAATTTGGAAGCCTATTTGGCATTAACACATCGTAACAGTCCTAGATCAGGGGTTCTTCTATACAGAATGTCTCCGCTTTGGAAGAAATGGTTGGACACCCTCCGAAGTGTGCGTTTCTGAGTATGGTTTGCATGCTCTGGGTATTCTCCTTTTGCCAAATATTCCTTAATATCGTGGAACCAAGGATTTCCATCTGTTTCTTCTTCGGCATGGGCACAATAAGCTGGATGATTATAGATTCTCACCGGAATGAGATCGATCAAATTCTTATCCGGATGTTGTATCATGGAGGATAAAATGGCCAGTGCACCTGCAAATTAATTTTGTATTCTAGGGACATGTCTGAACTCTATATTCATGAACCTCTTCATCATCTATTGTACGTGATGCAAATATGATAGTATCTTGGTGTTCTTCGTAGCCCATTCTCCTTGTACTTGGTGCACCAGCAGGTCTGAGTCACTAATTACCAATAATTCCTTAACATTCATGTCGACAACCAAATTGAGCCTCAATATGCAGGCTTCATACTCCGCCATATTGTTGGTGCATGGAAACCTGAGTTTTGCGGACACCGAGTAGTGTTGACCGGTTTCTGATACCAAGACAGTTCCGATACCGACTCCCTTTAAATTTTCAGCTCCGTTGAAAAATAGTCTCCAACCGTCGTAAGCTTCAGCAATATCTTCTCCTACGAACTATACCTCTTCGTCAGGAAAATACGTTTTTAGAGGCTCGTATTCTCCTCCTTCAGGATTTTCGGCAAGATGATCTGCTAATGCCTGTCCCTTGACTGCCTTCTGAGTTACCTAGAGGATATCAAGTTCACTCAACAATATTTTCCACTTGTCCAGCTTTCCTGTAGGCATAGGCTTCTGAAAGATGTACTTTAGAGGATCTATCCTCGATATGAGGTATGTGGTATAGGCACAGAAGTAGTGCCTCAATTTATGAGCTATCCATGTCAGAGCACAACAGGTGCATTCCAACAAAGAGTATCATGCTTCATAAGGTGTGAACTTCTTGCTCAGATAATATATGGATTGCTCTTTTCTTCCCGTCTCGTCATGCTTTCCCAAAACACAACCGAAAGCCCCATCTAATACAGAAAGATAGAGTAGTAGTGGCCTACCAGGTTCTGGCGGGACTAGGACTGGTGGCGTGGACATGTTTTCCTTGATTTTATAAAAAGCCTTCTGATAGTCTTCAGTCCAGTTGGTTGCGACATCCTTCTTCAGCATTTTGAAAATTGGTTCACATATAACCGTTGATTGTGCTATGAAACGGCTGATATAGTTGAGACGTCCCAGGAAACTCATCACGTCCTTCTTGTTCTTTGGTGGTGGTAACTCCTGGATAACTTTGACCTTTGACGGGTCCAACTCGATTCCTCGGCGGCTGACGATGAATCCTAACAATTTTCCGGCAGGAACCCCAAATGCACATTTTGCAGGGTTCGACTTTAGGTACTTCCGCAATCGGTCAAACAACTTTCTCAAGTCTGCTATGTGATCTGTGGCCTTCTTGGATTTGATGATGACGTCGTCAACGTATACCGCTATCTCCTTGTGTATCATATCATGGAAAATGGTTGTCATGACCCTCATGTAGGTGGCCCCAGCATTCTTCAAGCTGAATGGCATCATTTTGTAGCAATAGACTCCCCACGGTGTAATGAAGGTTATCTTTTCTGCGTCTTCCTCGTCCATCCATATTTGATGATAACCCGTGAAACAATCGACAAAGGACTAGAGCTCGTGCTTGTGAGCTCCTCTGCCATATTCTTGATGACTAGGTACTTCTCGAAGGATTCCGGTGTGTATGAGGTTGGTTGAGTGGAGTGAGGCAAGGTTTCTACGTATATGGGGTTGTTTGGTGGATACCAGTTGTTTGAGTGTAGTGGTGATCATTGGTTGAATTTTGCGGATCGGAAATAGGTTGTGGGGTATTCTGAGGAGTATGGTAAGTAGTGCTTTGCGGGTACTGAGTCAGAAGATGTTGGTGTTGAGGAGGAGTTTGTATTGGTGGAGGGTTAGGATTTTGGGGAGGTGTTGCGTATTGATGGGGTGCGGGAGGATTTTGCGGATGTTGGTTTGGTGTGTTTTAAGGAGGTACTGGGGTTTTGGGCATTTTGCTGGTTAATATCTGGGATGTTTAGGGTGAGGGAGAGGTTTTCCAAGTTACGGACCTGCTCAAGTTTCCCTTACAATTCTAGTATCTTCTGCTCCAACCGTAGGACCAAATCATTCTGTGCCGGAGTGCTCCGACCATCGAAAGTCTCAACATTCTCTGCATGTATAGCGTTGTCTTTCCTGATACCACTCATATCATCCATCTTAGCTTTTCCCTTACTTTTTGGATCACTTGGAGGAGGAGGAGGTGGAGGGCCTCTGGATCTGGTATGGTATGGTGATGATGTCAGTACGTTCGAACCAACCTTAGGGGATGGGAATAATAAAAAAAAAAGGTAAACAAGTCAGTAAGGGATTTTGAAAAGATATTTGCAGTATTTACACGTATTACGGAAAATATAAATTCGCGTCCTAATTTGGGAACCTCGTTCTGCCTGAGGTAGGCCTAGTGACACGTAGATTTGGAGAAATTTAATGCCGATAACTGCCTCATTTCGTTAATGTAGTAAATAAGATGAACCAATAAATAAATGAGTCACTAATGTCATTTGCCTTATTACATTCGAATTCTAAAACGACTCTAGAAAAGCAAATAATCCTAATCTACTTGGTCCCAAAGGGACCTTCTCCAGGCTTGGCCTTCTTAGCTCCATCAATCAGATTCCCCAGGTCGCACATGTCCAGCAGCAGATATGCTCTTGCTATGTGTCCTCCCTCGTTGCCCTCTGCATTCTGACAGTCTATGACTCTTTTCCTCATCTTCCCTTCTAGTTCCATTAGAGCACGCTCCAAATATTCCAACCTTTCCGTCGACTTTGTGGACATTTCCCTCCACTCGTTAATTATTTCCATGTCTGTCTTGTGTTGTTCCAAATGCATGGCCTCGGACTCAAGGATTCTTTTGCATAATATCTTATACTTCGCCTGTGCTTCAGCAGCTTCATCTATGACCTTGTTTCCTCGACCGACCCCTAGCTCGACTATTCCTACTATGTTATTATCCAACCATGATAGGTAGAAGTGCACATGACCTGCGCGGTATTGATTTGGCTCAACAGTATCCTTTTCCATAATAATCTTCAAATGCCACAAGTATTGGGTCTCACATTTATACGGAATGTCATCGTCTTGAAAATCTGCTTTGTAATGACTCATTTTGGAGACTAGCGGTATGCCTTGTTTACTACCAGCTTGTCTCATGACTCTGATAGGAACATAGGGATATATGCCCCTTAACCCAATCAACACCAAATGCGGAAAATCCTTGGATCTGATGATGAGTTCGCTAGTAGGGAACCATTCGAACATCCAATGGACCTTGTCTTTGGTCAGATTGCTGAAAAACTTTACCCAATCTATAGCATTCTCAGGTTGTGCAAACCTATCTGGGATGAAGGTCATTCTTTTTAGATGATGGAAATCTATGTGGTCATTCCATGGCCGCCGTGGAAGTTCTTGACGATACTGTCCTCTTTGAAGATGCTCCAATAACCAAATCTGCAGCAACAAGTTACAACCCTCAAAATGTCTGAACCCTTTTTTGCAACGGTCTAGAACTCAGTACATTTCTGCTACGATCATCGGGACAATAATGTATGTTTGTCCCTCAATCCCTTACATTAAAGCTTTGGTTACCATAGCCAACCTGGTGTGAATCCTGTCCCCTTGGATTGGAAACACTATCATACCCAGAAAACAGATGATGAACGCGAAAACCCGACGATGAGTCCAACCCAGGGAAGTGAAGGAGAACTCATCATGAAATATACGATAGGATTTGTTGTGTCCATATCGTTCTTAGAGGAAGTCAAAAGGTATATAGGACTTCTTCAGGCATGCTAAATCATCATTCTTCTCAGACCCATCATTTTCAGAAACCCCCCAGGAGTGCGATTTTTTGGCGCCAACAAACCAGGTCCATCCCAGGGTAACCTACTGAATCCTCCTATTTCCTCCAAGAGAGGAGTTATTCTACATTGCCAAAATAGAACACGACCCTTTCTCCATCCCAGAACATGGTAGCAGCCTCGATCAACATGTTATTTGGCTGGATATCTAACAAGGAGGGTAAATTTATGAGAACCCTCTTCACATGATTTTTTGTCGCTTGGCGAAAGATTCTCCCACCAATCTAGCAATAAAGGTGGTATATTTCGGACCATGCCGAACCTGGGGACTTCGTGCCTCATTTTCTGCAAAATAAACAAAGTTAGACCCTTTTCCGCTCCGGATTCGACTACTCACACTTTAATGATTAGCATATCGGCATTTTCCCTCCAAATAATGCACATATCGTGATTGTGCCCGTTCGGATTATGAAACTCCCGATGGGATTTGGACAAGGTTTTTCTTAGAGGGTTATTATGCAGACAACATATTAACCCATGCTAGGTTTGATCATGATGCATGTACAATTATCAGAGTAAGGTTTTTCTATAGAAGTCTAGACCGGTACCCTCAAGCGGACAACTTGAGAGGGAAAGGCACATAACCGTAGACTGCACCGTTGATCGACTAGTTTTACCGCAAATAAGCCTTTCCAAATTAAAATGGGTAATATAGGAAGAGCGCGAGCACCTATCAAGTGCCGCTATGGTATTAATTACGCACGAGTGGAATATGATGTCGAGCATGTATTTATGCAAAAGAAAAATAACACGTTTTCAAGTATTTTGCATGATAAAAATGGTAAAATGCAGTATTTAATAATTATAAAGACGGGAGAGAAAGAAAAACAAGAAAAGTATTTAGTTCTCATAACGAAAAGTGATAAAACGGGAAAGACATGACAAAAGAGGGATTTAGTGAGCATAATTGAGATAATAGCGGAGGAAATGCATGTTGCAGCCAAATTAAACAAAGGATGGCAAGTAAATCCATATAAAGGAAAAATGGGAAAGGGGTGTGCATGTATTAGCAGAATAATAAGGACACGCTTATCGATAAAGACTAATTCACAAAACAAGTTCGTTATGGTAAGAGCCTAAGGAAATCCCCAGCAAAGTCGTCATGCTGTCGCGCCCCCTTTTTCTCGCGAAATCGGGTTTCAACATTTGACAACTCCTTTTCTGAGAATGGAAAGGGACTGAATATTGGGAGAGTCGCCACCTGGCGGATTAAGGTGCGTTAAGGCACCTATTGCAAATAACTCAGATTATACCAGTTTGCATCACCAGAGATCGGGTAAGGGCTCAAATTAACTCGAGGGGAAGGTGTTAGGCTCCCTTTGAGGTCCACAATGGTGGGTCCTGGCCGAACTTAACTTATGTGAATTAGTCTAATAAGGAAAGTGAATGAATTATTTAATAGGGATAGGGGGTCCTAAGTTCATTAGCCTATAGGATCACCCCGTGCGACATAAATAATACTTTGTAACTCCCCCAAGGTAGGGGTGTTACTCATATTATTAAGAGGGCACATACTATCATCTCCTACTGCCCGATTACTATCTTTGAGTTTTTACCTAAAACGCTCTAATCAATTCTAACTCGTGTCCTATGCGTGCACTACCCGTCCCATACCTATTGTCCTAGAGGCGTTTGGACCTCTATTTAGGACGTTTCTAGACTCGACTTAAGTTGCTCAAAATTATAAAATACTAAGGGACATACAAAACAGTTATGACTTTCAAATAAAGACAAGTACAAGCTCAAATTAGCCTTAACATATAAGCAGCAAATGCATGCAAACTGACTAGCATGTTTTATTAATTGCAGAGTCCTATAGGTAGGATATCAATGTGATTTTGAACGAACAAACATGCAGTCATATGTGAAATCAGTTTCTTAATGTGGGTATTAGAACCTACATAGATTTGCCTACTGATTTTAGCATAGCATAGTATCTGGGCGTTTTATACGATAGTAAATAATAGCAAGTCACAAGAATATATCCAGAATTATTTGTTTAATCCTATAGGCATGTTTTCTAATGAGGGTAACAGTATAGTGTTTGGACACTCGTGAATAATGGGCAGAAATTGGTTCGAACCTATATGCATGCTTTCTACAATTTATCCAGTTTCAGATCCTATAGACATGATTTCTACAACTTGAACAGTTTTGGATCCTATAGGCATGCTTTCTAAAATCTGAGCAACGTCAAATCCTATAGACATGATTTATATAATCTGAACAACATCGAATCATACATACATGATTTCTATAATTCACACACATTAGACCAGAACATAGTTAAGCCAAGTATTGATCCTATGGGCATAGTTGCTAACACATAATTACTGAACAAATCAATATACCTAGAAACATGATTTCTAACATATCACAACATTAATCTTATAGGCATTATTTCTAGCATATAATTTCAACAACACAATATAAAACCTATAGGCAGGATTTCTACCCAACAAATGTAAAATAAGAACCCTTTCCCGATTTTACTAAATACTCCAGAATTGTTATTACAAAAATTATTACACACCAGAGTTAATGAATGAATTACAAAAATAAGTAGAACTATAGGGAGCCCATAGCAGACCCAAATACACCTGGACAGGCCAGACCTTCAACCCACAACAACTCCAAAATTCATGTTTATAGATAAAAAATACCAGTTGTTGCATGATTTACCCATATATCAAAGCTGAGCATACATAACCCAAATCCCTAGTGCGTCAGAGTTCCCAAGAGCTTTACGAACCCAGGGCAGTTCTCAGACTAGGGGAGTTCACAAAGATCATTCAGATGAGGGACTAGAGACCAGGTTCTAGTGTGTCAGAGTTCACAAGGGTCTCACATGGACCCCGAGCAATGCTCACACTAGAGAGAGGTCAAAGGATAGAACCAGAATAGCCTTGGATTTCAGTCGGCTAAGAAGAGAACTTAAACAAGATGCGAAGAGAGAAAATACTAAAGTTGAGGGATAGGAATTGAGAGATTTAAACAAACACGGCCAAGTTAAACATGTTAGGCAAATAGTTGACCAAATCACAGAATTTTAAAGCCAGCTTATTGCAAACTTAGGGAAACAGATTCAACACGTAGCACATAAACATTCATTTGCTATAAGAACATGTTTGCAAGATTGATTGGGTTATTATCACTAGACAAGTTCAGACATGATCGAAAATTATGCTAAGTGTGCAGGCAGCATTGTGATAAACCACATAATCTCAGAAAGGGCAGGGCACCATGTTAGCAATGGGGCAGGATCACAAACACATGTGCCAAAACATATTACAAAGATGAAAACAGTAGATAAGCATTCAAACATTATCATGGGGGTGCTTAATTAACAAAATATGATTTAGCTTATGCCAAAAGCTTAGCCTAACACCCTAACGTAACAAAGAAAAACATGTTGAGATCACAAACAGATACTAAAGGGATATGTGATCATGTTGAGTCAATACATTAACTAAATAGGACCTAAAGAAGTCCAAATTACCCAACTAAGAATAAATAGTCTTAGAATTAGTAGCATTAAGAGTGAGTAAATGCAAGAGTTGGCAGAGAGATGCCTAAAAGTAAATCAGGAACATATTAAGCCAGAGATTCAGATATGAGAACAGATAGGGAGGAAATTGCGAGAGTTAAGTAACTCACCAGTTAAACAAGAAGAACAAGAAAAGAACAAAAACCACAGTGTTCTGAATCAACAATGAGAATCAAAGCCCAGAACTTAATGGCCTTAGCTTTTAGCCGGCCAAGACCACAATGTAGAAAAAGAAAAATAACAGAGTAGAGTTTAAGTCTAGTGAGGTTAATGATTTTCGAGTCTGTTCTAATTTCGGGCCAATAATTTAGGCAAAACAATGTCGCGAAGATAGAAGGCAGATATACGGGAAGGTTGAAATATTCAACCAAAATAAGAGCAAAACAGATTTTAGCAAGATCTGAGCCCTAATTTTAGGGCAAGTAAATTAGGCAAATCCTTTAACGAAAAATCACAAAGGAACAGACATGCAAGAACATAAAAGAGGTTTTAAACAAAAAATAAGAAAAAATATAAACAGATCTTTAAAAGATCTAAACCCTAATATTTAGGATAAGTAAGAATAGAGTAAATCTCAGAGATTCGTACATAAAACGAGAAAAAACGAACACAGATGAGAAAAGAGGATGGTTCAAACCAGATTTCGTCCGAAAATGGGGAGATTAGCTTGTCATGTTAGGCAAGCTATTAGGTGATACCATGATCGAGTAGCCAGTAGCGAGATACGACTGATAAGGCAAGTAAATCATCAAGAGATTCCATATTCGATTGGAACCGGAGAAAGATTTAGGGTGACGACGCCTAGGGTTTCAGAGAGAGGGACGAGAGATGAGAGAATATGAGGGCGGCGGGTTTGGGGTTATAAGGGATTAGGGTTAGGGAGTTAGGTTTAAAGGGGTGTGAGGAATGTGGGCCGTTCATCTTAGATATCAACGACCATGATTTAAAGAGCGATTGGGTCGGGTTGGTTAATGGATCGTGACCTGGTTGGGAGTAATGGGTCATTGGTTTGGGCTAGGTTTGGTCTAGGTATTTTAGGTACTGGGATGGGGTTTAGTCCGAAAATAGGTTAAGAAAAAATAGGCTATTAGTTAAATACCCACTTTTAATTAATACATAAGTCGTAAAAAAGATAAATAAAATAATAAAAATATTATTTGTGCACAAAAATTATTAATGATAATTATTTAACACTATAAATATATATAAAAAATTATTTTTTGCAAAAATAAAGTAATTATAAGTATGTACGGGCTATTATTGTAAAATGTGCAATTTTAATCTTAAAAAATGCAAATGTAATTATAATAAATGTACCAAAAATATTTAAAGCCAGATATGGATGTAAATGATGAAATAAGGTTATAGAATCATCATAAAATAAGTTTGTGATGCAATTAATGATTATTTATTCAATAAAATATGAGAATACATTAATTTAAAAAATCTTTAAAATTATAGAAAAATTAGGAAACATGCTTGTATGTGTTTATAAATCAAATGATGATGCATATGTACTATTTTGAAATATATATGTATATTTAAAAATATGAGGGGAAAATTGGGTATAAACAGTCGTGGCCAAGGAAAACATTTTCCTGGTGTTAATCATCCCCCAAAGAAAAATAACCACCAAAGGTGGAAAGGGAATGTAACGACCCGGCCAGTCGTTCCTTGAGATTTGCCCCTTTTTCCATGTTTCTGCTTCATCATGTGTTGCTTAGCCTAACTATGTTGTGTTGGGTCAGTTGGTTCGGGTTCGGAGTGGCCGTGGTGAGAATGGAGACACTTAGTCTCTTAAATTGGCTTAATAGTTGGAAAAGTCAACCGGGAGTTGACTTATAGGTAAACGACCTCGAAATGTGGATTTTATGGCTCGGATAACTTCGTTAGATGATTTGGGACTTAGAAGTGTGTTCGGAATGTGGTTTTGAGGTCCGAAGTGGAATTAAGCTTGAATTGTCAAAATTGAGTTTTTGGTATTTTCCGGTCGGCAGTGGAAAATTAGTTATCGGGGTCGGAATAGAATTCTGAAAGTTAGAACAGGTTCATAGTATCATTTTGGATGTGTGCGCAAATTTTCAGGTCATTCGGACGCGGTTTGGTTAGTTTCGGCATCGTTGGTGATTTTCAGAAGTTTAGAGATCCTTAGGCTTGAATCATGGGTTGATTGATGTTTCGATGTTATTTTGGGTGTTCCGAGGGTTCGACTAAGTCCGGGTGATCATTTATGACTTGTTGGTACTTTTGGTTGAGGTCCCGAGGGCCTCGGTATGAGTTCGGATGGTTGTCGGCATGATTTTTGGCAATTTGGAGCTGCTGGTGTAAAGTCTTCTAGTTTTCCGCACCTGAAGAAGGGGGAGCCACAGGTGAGAGGTTTCTTGTGCGGTTTGGGATCCGTAGATGCGTAATTTCGAGGAGTTGGGCTTCTTCCGTAGATGCGAAACTTTTGGATGCCGGTGTGGACAGTAGGTGCGGTTGCATTGGCCGCAGATGCGAGATTTGGACTTTAAGTGAAATTTCGCATAAGCGCACCTGGTACCACATGTGCGTTTTAATGCACCAGGTGCAGTTTCAGTGGGTAGAACATATAAATAGTGGCCTTCGCGAAATTTAGCCATTTTTCCACCATTTGTGTTCGGGTTTGGAGCTTTTGAAGAGGAAGTTGAAGAGGGATTCGTGGGATAACACCTTGAGGTAAGGATTTTGAACTCACAACTCGATTATGATGATTTCTACCTGATTTAACATGAAATTTATGAGGACTAAGGGTTAAAATTTGGGGATTAGGGCTTGAAGTTCTAGACTTTGAATTGAGGATTTGAGGAGCCATTTGAGGCCCGATTTTGATGTTCTTGGTATGTATATACACGGGGAAGGATAAGGTTGCTTGTGATGTGATTTTTATCGAATTTTGAGACGTGGGCTTGAGGGCCGGGTTTGGCCAATTTCGGGATTTTTGGTTAATTTTGATAATTTTCGAATGGGATTTGATCCTTAGCATATATTGATGATGTAAATCTGATTTTGGTTAGATTTAGAGCAATTAGAGGCCGATTCGAGAGGCAAGAGCATCGTGGATTAGTATTTGGGCCGGTTTAAGGCAAGTAACGATTGTAAATCTAGACTTGAGGGTATGAAACCCCGGTATTTCACATTGTTTTGATAAATAAGGTGACACGCATGCTAGGTGACGAGTGTGTGGGAGTGCACATGTAGGGATTGTGACTTGGTCCGTCCCGTAGCGACTATTACGCCGCTTACTTGATTTGAAATCATATGATATCCCGTATTTTAGAGATTTATACTATGTTTTTGGGTTGTATACTATATTTGGGGCCTTGTGCCGACCTATTTGGACACTCGGGGGTATTTCTCTACTATTCTCACACTACTTTGAAAGAAAATATGAACTCAGTCATGCTTTATAATTGTTCACTTTTATTCCTGTTTATCACCCTGTTTTAGAATATTGAAAGATAATTTGGGCTGAGTCCCTGTGATTTGTGATGACTTGGGCAGAGTCCCTAAGATTTGTAATGAGTTGCCCGAGTAGCTTGTGAGGATGACGGAGTGAGATCGAGAGGCGGGTTTTGTGAGGATAGTTAGGGATCGAGCTACGCGCCGCAACATTTTATACATATATATGGATCGGGCTGCATGCCGCCACGAGATATGTGGATCGGGCTGCACGCCGCAGCGTTATAGCGCTTGGGCTGTAGGAGCCCCTCCCGGAGTCTGTACACCCCCAGTGAGCACAATCGACTATTATTTGGATCGGGCTGCACGCCGCATCGTATATTACATGGATCGGGTTGCACGCCGCAGCGGTTAAATATATGTGGTACCTGTTGAGTGAGAGTGCTGAGTTTGAGCATTGACTTATGATAGTGGAGTCACGAGTGACCGAGAGGCTTGCCCGAGAGGCTTTATTTGCGAGTGCCACTTTGGCCGAGGTGATAATATTTATGAAACTATTGCTTTCACTCCCCTTTTTCACTAAGCCTCCAATGAATTGCTCTAAAATTGTTTTACATGAGATTTTAAATGGAAACTTGGGATTTTTATGAAAAGATCCGCAATGGGGATTTCCTGACTTGATATATGTATTTTCTACTATTTATCACATGGTTTTACTGATTTTAAGTGCTCGTCACTACACTCAAGTCTTTAGTTATAATGGTTACTTACTAAGTTGGCGTACTCACGTTACTCCCTGCACCATGTGTGCAGATCTAGGTACCAAGCCAGAGTGTTAGTTGATTCGTCTTTTCTTTGAAGCTCAGTCAGGGATTGAGGTGGTTGTTCGGTGTCCGCAACATGCCCTTTTCCCTTCCTATTCTGTTGATTTCACCTATTTCCAGACTTGTAGTAGTAATGAAACGGTATCACATTGTATCGCTCTTTAGATGCTCATGACGGTTGACTCTAGATGTTTGGGGCTGTGTTTAGACTTTTGACTATTATTATTATTGTTTGAAATGCTTAAAGGTAGAACTTTACTGGAATATGAGATAACTTATGTCTTAAACGGAAAGTCTTATTTGTTATTCTCGGTAGATTGGCTAGCCTAATATCATGATAGGCGCCATCATGGCCTGTTTAGGTTTGGGGTCGTGACAAGTTGGTATTAAAGCCTAGGTTACATAGGACTCATCGGTCATGAGCAGGTTTAGTAGAGTCTTGCGGGTCGGTATAGAGACGTCTATACTTATCTTCGAGAGGCTACAAAACCCTTAGGAAAAATCTCACATTCTTGAATTCTGTCGTGCGGATGTGTTGATTCTAGAAACTAAACTACTGTTGTTTCATTCTCTCACAGATGGTGAGGACACGCGCTACCGATCAGGGTGACCAGACACCAGCGAGAGGTCGAGGCCGCGGTCAAGGCTGTGGTAGGGGTAGGGGTGCAGCCCGCGCAATAGCCGCGACAGTACCCGTAGACCCACCTACTGTTTAGGATCAGGTCCCAGCCGCAGATGTTTCAGCGGGACCGACTCAGGCACCGACAATGCCTATTGTGATTCCGGGTCTTCAGGAGACTCTGGCTCAGATTCTGACTGTGTGCACCAGTCTTGCACATGCAGTCGCTGTTTCTACTACTTCCGCTACTTCTCAAGCCGGGGGAGGCACTCAGACTCCAGCTGCTCAGACACTTGAGCAGGCCGTTCAGGGGATCCAGACATCGGGGGCAACTCCAGCCTAGCCGGTTGCCCCAGCTCAGGATTTTGTGATCCCAGTCATGCCAGATGACGCGTAACATAGGTTTGAGAGATTTGGTAGACTTTAGCCTCCGACATTCAGTGGTGCTGAGGGTGAGGATGCCCAGGGTTTCATAGACAAGTGTTAGAGGATTCTTCGCACTGCAGGGATACTGGAGACTAGTGAGGTCTCGTTTACTACCTTCCAGCTCTCAGGAGTTGAATTCACTTGGTGGGAGTCTTATGAGAGGCATAGGCTTGTTGGTGAAACGCCCCTTACTTGGCAGCAGTTTTTCACTCTCTTCTTAGAGAAGTATATTCCCCAATCTCACCGAGACGAGCTGCGTAGACAGTTTGAGCAGCCGCATCAGAGTGAGTCGACAGTGTCACAGTATGAGATGAGGTTCTCAGAGCTAGCTAGTCATGCTTCAGAGTTGGTCCCTACCGAGAGGGAGAGGATCAAGAGGTTCGTTGATGGCCTCACTTATCAGCTTCGTATTTTGATGACTCGAGAGAGGGTATCGGGTGCCACTTTTGAGCAGGTTGTGGATATTGCCCGGGATATTGAGGCAGTTCGCCGTCAGGAGCGTGATGAGATGGAGGACAAGAGGCCTCGAGGATCTAGTAGTTTCAGTAGTGCTCCTTTCAGAAGGCAGTTTCCGCATAGCAGAGGCCGCTCATTTAGGCTTCCTTAGCCAGTTCGCCCGCTTATAGTGGTGCATCCTCGGGGTAGGTTCCCTGCAATTCTCATTCGGGACGTTATTCATTCAGTGCTCTTCCAGCCTAAAGTTCCTCTCAAGCACCATCAGTTCAAGGTTCCTCTATGCATGGTTTTTCTAGTGGCTATCTTGGTGCTAAAGGTTCCCTTCAGTCCCTGTCTCCAGCACTAGGGAGTTGTTATGAGTGTGGGGAGTTCGGGCACATGGGGAGACAGTGTCCTCGTCTTCTTGGGGACCCATCTCAGCAGAGGAGTCAACCCTCGACTTCAGCTCCGGTTACTTCACCACCCGCCCAGACAGCTAGGGGTGGGGGTCAGACAGCTAGAGGCCGCCTTAGAGGGGGAAGGTCATTCAGGTGGAGGTCAGGCTCGTTTTTATGCACTTCCAGCCAGACCAGATGCTATGGCCTCAGATGCAGTAATTACAGGTATTGTCTCAGTCTGTCACAGAGATGCTTGGGTCTTATTTGATCCTGGTTCCACGTGTTCTTATGTTTCATCATACTTTGCTTATTTTCTAGATATGCCCCGTGAGTCTTTAGTTACACTTGTTCATGTGTCGACTCCGGTGGGCGATACTATTGTTGTAGACCATGTGTAGCGGTCATGTGTGATATCTATTGGGGGTTTTGAGACCCGAGTGGATTTGTTATTGCTTAGCATGGTTGACTTTGATGTGATATTGGACATGGACTGGTTTTATCCGTGTCATGCTGTTCTAGATTCTCACGCTAAGACCGTGAATGGAGAGGTTCTGTGGAGTATGTGCCTAGTAGGGTGATTTCTTACCTGAAGGCTCAACGCATGGTGGAGAAATGGTGCTTATCGTAATTGGATTTTGTGAGGGATGTCAGTGTTGAGACTCCCACTATTGATTTTGTTCCTGTGGTCCGTGACTTTCCGGACGTGTTTCCTGCTGACTTGCCAGGCATGTTACCTGAGAGGGATATTGATTTTGGTATTGATTTGGTGCCGGGCACTCAGCCCATTTCTATTCCACCATATCGTATGGAACCGATGGAGTTGAAGGAATTGAAAGAGCAGCTTCAGGAGCTCCTAGATAAGGGGTTCATTCGACCTAGTGTGTCACCTTGGGGTGCATCGACGTTGTTTATGAAGAAGAAGGATGGTTCCATGACAATGTGTATTGACTACACGCAGTTGAACAAGGTTACAGTCAAGAATAAGTATCCCTTGTCTCGCATTGATGATTTGTTTGACCGGCTTCAGGGATCCAGAGTGTTCTCTAAGATTGACTTGAGATCCGGGTATCACCAGTTGAAGATTCAGGATTATAATATTCCCAAGACAACTTTCAGGAATCGTTATGGTCATTATGAGTTTATGGTGATGTCCTTTGGGCTGACCAATGCCCCAACAACGTTCATGCATTTGATGAACAACGTGTTTCAGCCTTATTTGGACTCATTTGTTATTGTGTTCATTGATGACATCCTGGTATATTCTCGTAGCCAGGAGGATCATGCTCAACATTTGAGAGTTGTATTGTAGAGACTGGGGGAGGAGAAACTTTATGAAAAGTTCTCCAAGTGTGAGTTTTGGCTGGGCTTAGTAGCTTTCTTGGGGAACGTGATATCTAGTAAGGGTATTCAGGTTGATCCAAAGAAGATAGAGGCGGTGCAGAGTTGGCCCAGACCGTCCTCAGCTGCAAAGATTAGGAGCTTCCTTGGCTTGGCGGGATATTATCGTCGCTTTATGGAGGGATTTTCTTCGATTGTTTCTCCCTTGACCAAATTGACCCAATAAGGGTGCTCCGTTCAGGTGGTCGGACGAGTGTGAGGAGAGCTTTTAGAAACTCAAGGCTGCTTTGACCTTAGCTCCAGTGTTAGTATTGCCATCAACTTCAGATTCTTATACCGTATATTGTGATGCCTCGAGGATAGGCATCGACTGTGTTTTGATGTAGGAGGGTAGGGTGATTGCCTACGCCTCGAGCCAGTAGAAGACTCTGAGAAGAATTATCCCGTACATGATCTCGAGCTTGCAGCCATTGTTCACGCCTTGAAGATTTGGCGTCATTATTTGTATGGGGTACATTTTGAGGTTGTCACTGATCATCGTAGTATGCAACACCTGTTTAAGAAGAAGGATTTGAATTTGCATCAGAGGAGATGGTTGGAGCTTCTCAAGGACTATGATATCACTATTCTATAGAATCCGGGGAAGGCCAATGTAGTGGCCGATGCCTTGAGTCGCAGAGTAGAGAGTTTGGGGAGTCTAGCATACCTTCCAGCAACAGATAGACCATTAGAACTTGATGTTCAGGCCTTAGCGGGCCAGTTGATGAGATTGGATCTATTAGAGCCCTGTCGGGTATTGGCTTGTGTAGCCTCCAGGTCTTCTCTTATGACTGTATCAGAGAACGCTAGTATGATGACCCACACTTGCTCATTCTTCAGGATAGGGTTCGGCGAGGTGATGCAAGAGATGTATTTATGTGATGATGGGGTCATGAGGATGAAGGGTCGGATATGCGTGCCTAATGTGGATGGACTTCGAGAGTTGATTCTAGCAGAGGCCCATAGCTCGTGGTATTCCATCCATCCCGGTGCCGCGCAGATGTATCAAGATATGAGACAGCATTGTTGGTGGAGGCGGATGAAGAAGGATATTGTTGGGTTTGTAGCTCAGTGTCTCAACTATCAGCAGGTCAAGTATGAGCACCAGAGACCAGGGGGATTACATCAGAGGTTGGATATTCCGGAGTGGAACTGAGAGCGGATCACCATGTACTTTGTAGTTGGGCTCCCACAGACTTTGAGGAGGTTCGATGCTCTATGGGTTATTGTGGATCGGCTGACCAAGTCCGCGCGCTCCAGTCCTGTTGGTACTACCTATTCTTCGGAGCGATTAGCTGAGATTTATATTCGGGAGGTTGTCCGGTTGCATGGTGTTCAAGTTTCTATCATTTCTGACAGAGGTACTCAGTTCACATCTAAGTTTTGGAGGGCTGTGCAGAGAGAGTTGGGTACTCAGGTCTAGTTGAGCACATTATTTCATCCTCAGATGGATGGGAAGTCAGAGCGCACTATTCAGATTCTGGAAGACATGTTGTGTGCTTGTGTCATTGATTTTGGGGGCTAAAGGGACCAATTTCTTCCACTCGCGGAGTTTGCATATAATAATAGTTATCAGTCAAGTATCCATATGGCTCCGTACGAGGCTTTATATGGGAGGAGGTGTAGATCTCCGGTTGGTTGGTTTGATCCGGGTGAGGCTAGGCTATTGGGTACAGATTTGGTACAGGATGCGTTGCATAAGGTGAAATTGATTCAGGAGCGGCTTCGCACGACGCAGTCTAGGCAGAAGAGCTATGCGGACCGGAAGGCCCGGGATGTGTCTTTCATGGTTGGGGAGAAGGTTCTGCTGAAGTTGTCACCCATGAATGATGTTATGCAGTTCGGGAAGAGGGGAAAGTTGAGTCCCCGGTTCATTGGGCCTTTTGAGGTGCTTCAAAGGGTTGGAGAGGTGGCTTATAGACTTGTTTTTCCACCCATCTTATCGAGTGTCCATCCGGTGTTTCATGTCTCCATGCTCCGGAAGTATGTTGGTGACCCATCTCATGTTTTGGACTTCAGCACGATTCAACTAGAGGGTGATATGTCTTATTCGAGACTCCAGGTATGTTGGACGAACGTTTGTTTAAGAGGGGGAGAATGTAACGACCCGACCGGTCGTTCCGTGAGATTCGTTTTCCCTGTTTCTGCTTTGTCATGTGTTGCTTAGCCTAACTATGTTGTGTTGGGTCGGTTGGTTTGGGTTCGGAGTGATCGTGGTGAGAATGGAGACAACTTAGTCTCTTAAATTGGCTTAATAGTTGGAAAAGTCAAACGGGAGTTGACTTATAGTTAAACGACCTCAGAATGTGGATTTTATGGCTGGAATAGCTTCGTTAGGTGATTTGGGACTTAGGAGTGTGTTCGGAATGTGGTTTTGGGGTCCGGAGTAGAATTAGGCTTGAATTGGCGAAATTGAGTTTTTGGTATTTTTCGGTCGGCTGTGGAAAATTAGCTATCAGGGTCGGAATGGAATTTCGGAAGTTGAAACAAGTTCGTAATATCATTTTGGATGTGTGCACAAATATTTAGGTCATTCAGACGAGGTTTGGTTAGTTTCGGCTTCGTTGGTGATTTTCGGAAGTTTAGAGATCATTAGGCTTGAATCATGGGTTGATTGATTTTTCGATGTTATTTTGGGTGTTCCGAGGGTTCGATTAAGTCCAGGTGATCATTTATGACATGTTGGTACTTTTGGTTGAGGTTCCGAGGGCCTCGGGATGAGTTCGGATGGTTGTCGGCATGGTTTTTGGCAATTTCGAGTTGTCGGTGTAAAGTCTTCTGGTTTTTCGCACCTGCAGAAGGGGGAGCCGCAGGTGCGAGGTCGCTTGTGCGGTTTGCGAGCTGCATATGCGGAATTTCGAGGAGCTGGGCTTCTTCTGAAGATGTAGAACTTTTGGACGCAGGTGCGATTGCATTGGCCGCAGATGCGAGATTTGGACTTTAAGTGAAATTCTGCAGAAGCGCACCTGGGACCGTAGGTGCCGTTGAAAGACCGCACATGCGATTTCACTGGGCAAAACATATAAATAGTGGCCTTCGCGAAATTTAGCCATTTTTCCACCATTTGTGTTCGGGTTTGAAGCTTTTGAAGAGGGATTCGTGGGATAACACCATGAAGTAAGGATTTTGAACTCACTACTTGATTATGATGATTTCTACGTGATTTAACATGAAATTTATGAGGATTAAGGGTTAAAATTGGGGGATTAGGGTTTGAAATTATAGACTTTGAATTGGGGATTTGAGGGGCCATTTGAGATCTGATTTTGATGTTCTTGGTATGTATAGACTCGGGGAAGGATAAGGATTCTTGTGATGTGATTTTTATCAAATTCCGAGACGTGGGCCCGGGGCCGGGTTTGGCCAATTTCGGGATGTTTGGTTAATTTTGATAATTTTCGAATGGGCTTTGATCCTTAGCATATATTGATGATGTAAATCTGATTTTGGTTAGATTTGGAGTAATCAGAAGCCGATTCGAGAGGCAAGAGCATCGCAGATTAGTATTTTGGCCAGTTTGAGGTAAGTAACGATTATAAATCTAGACATGAGGGTATGAATCCCTGGTATTTCATATTGTTTTGATAAATGAGGTGACGCGCATGCTAGGTGACGAGCGTGTGGGCGTGCACCTGTAAGGATTGTGACTTGGTCCGTCCCGTAGAGAATATTACGCTGCTTACTTGATTTGAAATTGTATGATATCCCATATTTTAGAGATTTAAACTATGTTTTTGGGCTGTACGCCATGTTTGGGGCCTTGTGCCGACCTGTTTGGACCCTCAGGGGTATTTCTCTACAATTGTCACACCATTTTGATAGAAAATATGAACTAAGTCATGCTTTATACAAGTTCTCTGTTATTCCTGTTTATCATCATGTTTTAGAATATTTAAAGATAACTTGGGCTGAGTCCCTGTGATTTGTGATGAGTTGGGCTGAGTCCCTAAGATTCGTAATGAGTTGCCCGAGTGTCTTGTGAGGATGACTGAGTGAGGAAGAGAGCCGGGTTTTGTGAGGATAGTTAGGGATCGGGCTGCGTGCCACAGCATTTTATACATATATATGGATTCGGCTCAGTGAGCTATATATTTGGATCGGGCTGCACGCCGCAGCGATATAGCACTTGGGCTGTAGGAGCCCTTCCCGGAGTCTGTACACCCCAGTGAGCGCAGTCGACTATTATTTGGATCGGGCTGCACGCCGCATCGGATATTACATGGATCAGGCTGCACACTGCAGCAGTTATATATATATGATACCTGTTGAGTGAGAGTGCTGAGTGTGAGCATTGACTTATGATAGTGGAGTCACGAGTGACTGAGAGGCTTGTCCGAGAGGCTTTATTTGCGAGTGACACTGTGGCCGAGGGGCTAATATTTATGAAACTATTGCTTTCACTCCCCTTTTTCACTAAGCCACCAATGAAACTGCTATAAAATTGTTTTACATGAGATTTTAAATGGAAACTTGGGATTTTTATGAAAAGATCCGAAATGGGGATTTCCTGACTTGATATATGTATTTTCTGCTGTTTATCACATGGTTTCACTGATTTCAAATGCTCGTCACTGCACTCAAGTCTTTAGTTATAATTGTTACTTACTGAGTTGGCGTACTCATGTTACTCCCTGCACCATGTGTGCAGATCCAAGTACCGGGCCAAAGCGCTAGCTGATTCACGTTTTCTTTGGAGCTCAGTCAGGGGTTGTATCGCATTGGAGCTTAGTAATGAAACAATATCACATTGTATCGCTCTTTAGATGCTCATGACGGTTGTCACGACCCAATTTACCCTCCAAAAGGTATCGTGACGACACTTAGTCTCTACGACTTGGTAAGCCTAAATTAGCGGATAAAACTAAATTAGATACAATAAAAGTAAAGATAAGGGAGGAAAATCTAAGTGATATCCATCTCCAACTCTCTGGCCATACTGGTCTGAATACCGGGGTGAAGTCCCTCAATGAAGCGTTGAACCTCTCTCTGACCGTAGCAACCAAGGCCGGTGCATGACATGCCAAGTCACTGAAATGAACTGCATACTCCGACACAGTCATAGTACCCTGGCGTAGCTGCTCGAACTCTGCACGCCAAGCATCCCCGAGGCTCTGAGGGAAAAAACTCAAACAAAAACATCTCTGAGAACTGAGTCCAATTGAGTGAAGCTGCCTCGTTTGGACTACTCAACTCATAGGCACGCCACCACTAATAAGATGCTCCCCTCACCTGGAAAGCGGTGAAAGAAACCCCACTCGTCTCCACAATACCCGTAGTGCGGAGAATACGATGACACTCCTCAAGAAAACCCAGAGCGTAATCTAAAGCTAGTCCACTGAAAATAGGTAGGTAGTACTTCTTGTACCTCTCAAGTCTGAGTTGCTCTGCCTTAGAAGCAGCTACCCTAATATCATGCTGAGCTGGAGCCGCTGGGGGCATAGGAATGAACTCTGGGGCTTGATCAACATGAAACTTCTGCTCAGGAGTGCGGGCTGCGGGAGTCTGTGTTCCCCTCCCCCGGCCTGAGATGTGGCTAGAGCTATCGGGAGTAGCCCCGCCTAGTTAGAGTACTGAATATGCTCATGAACTGAGCCAAAGTCTCCTGGAGGACTGGAGCAGCAATAGGGACCTCCTGAGCCGGCCCTCCAGCTGGAGCTGCTGTGGGCTCCTCAGTAGCTGCTCTCGCCGGTGCTCGAGCTGCACCGCGTGCTCGTCCTCTACCCCTGCCTTTGGCGGCTCTGGCTGGGGGCTGGGGTGCCTGGTCGTCCGTCCATCTGGTACGGGTCCTCACCATCTGTGAGAAAGAATAGAATAGAGTTTAAAAAATATTTGATGTGAATAACTCGCACGACAAGGAAATCCAAAGAACATGATTGTTCTTAACAGTTACATTGCCTCCCGAAGCTAGATACAGACGTCTCCGCACCGATCCGCGAGACTCTAATAAACCAGCTTGTGACTCCTATGAATCTAGACGCTCTGATACCAACTTGTCACGACCCAATTAACCCTCCGAAAGATATCGTGACAGAACCTAGTCTCTACGACTAGGTAAGCCTAAATTACCGGATAAAACTAAATTATATACAATAAAAGTAAAGACAAGGGAGGAAAATCTAAGTAAAATGACATTGTCGCTCGGCATGTACAAGTATAAATCCCAAAACCCGGAATATCACATTATAGTCACAAGCTTCTATACTGTAGTAGCTCTATACAAGGGGAAAGAAAATACATAGAAAAATCTCTACATAGACCAGAATGGAAGGTGACTCGGAGGATCCTGCGGATGCGGCAGAATTACCTTGCGGTCTCCTGATGATAGCTGCAACGACTAACCACGTGTAGGATGACTCGTACTTGAATCTTCACACGAAAAACATGTGCAAGAAAGGGCATGAGTACACCACATTTGGTACCCAATAAGAGCCAAGCCTAACCCCGGTCAAGTAGTGACGAGGTCAGGTTAAGGCTCTACTGGATATATAATAAAACAATTTAAATAGTACGAAGAGCAATAAGTTCTAAAGTAGGCAGTTAAAAGAGTAATCTAAGTTAAACCAGTAACAATGGAGCCCTCGGCTCAGCACAACGTGTCTCATAGTGGAAACTCTCGGGATACCATCCTGTAGTCCCGAATAAAATCATGCATTACATGGGGGATCTCCCAGAATATGTCTGTAGTCCCCAATTTAAATATGCAGTGTTGGGGGGGGGGGGGCTCCCTGAATACGGTCCGTAGTCCCCAATTTAAATATGCAATAAAGGGGGGATCTCCCAGAATACGTCCGTAGTCCCCAATTTAAATATGCAGTGCAAAAGAATGCCAGATAAGGTTTATTTAAACGATCTACGAAAAATCACTGGCAAGGGAAAGGATAAAACTAACTAAACATGTGCACATAATATCTTTTTTTTCCCGATAAACTGCCATTTTCATTNAACACGTAGAAATGATGTAATAGAAGAAAAACAAGTTTGTAATTTTCAAAGAAAAATGGGATTTTTGCAAGAATGGCCCATGTACGTACTCTTCACCTCATGTACACGACGCTAACACAATAATTTATGTCAAAAACAACCTAATGAAAAGTCCCCAACTCAGAGTTAGGCAAGCCACTTACCTCGACTGCTCAACTCAACCCGTGATCACGTTCTTGCCATGAGAACCCGACTCCAAGTGGCCCAAATATATTTAATTCAATTTCATAATGTAAATATAACTTTAAGAAATTAATCTAACCAATAAATTCGAAACTAAAACGCGAATTTAGGAAAATCGCCAAAAAAGTCCCCCGGGTCCACGTCTCGAAATCGGGTAAAAGATATAAATTCCGGACACCCGTTCACTCACGAGTCTAACCATACAAGAATTACTCGAATCAGATACCAAAATCTCGATCAAAACTCAAAAACTCGGTCTAAGAACTTTATCCAAAATTTCCCCAATATCCGCCCCAAATTCGAAATAAAGGATGAATTTAAGTATAGATTCGTGGAAATTAGTCAAAACTTAGTATAAATTACTTACCCAAATCGCCCATTCGAACTTAGTTGAGCCTTCAACCCATGTCACATAATACCAAAATCAAGATCTATGCATGGATTTAAGCCTAAGAACTTAGGAAATTCCAAAACCTACAACCGATTTCAAAACACGTCAAAACTAGTCCTAATGACCTCAAATTTTACACACAGGTCATAAATTACACTACAGACCTACATCCACTTTCGGAATCCCATTCCGAACCCAATATCAAAATTTCACCTATCGACCGAAATCGCCGAAATTCTAACTTTCGCCAATTCAAGCCTAAATATACTACAGACCTCATAAGCACATTCTGGATATGCTCCTAACCCCGAAATCACCCAAAGGGTCTAACATAATCGACGGAATTCCATTACGTACTCGTCTTCACACAGTTCCAACTACGGTTCAATTTCTAAAGCTTAACTCATATTTAGGGACTATGTATCCCAAAACTCTCCGAACTCCACAACTAATCGCTCAGACAAGTCCCATAAGCAGAAATAAACATGGGGAAAGCAGTTATTAGGGGATCAAGGTGCTAACTCTCAAAACGACCGATCGAGTTCATTGGTCCTTTTGAGATATTGCAGTGTGTTGAGGAAGTTGCTTATGAGCTTGCCTTGCCTCCCAGCCTAGCAGAAGTTCATCCGGTATTCCACGTCTCTATGCTCCGGAAGTATCACGATGACCCGACTCATGTATTGGATTTCAGTTCAGTCCAGTTGGACAAGGATTTATCATATGTTGAGGAGCCATTAGCTATACTGGATAGGCAGGCCAGAAAGCTCAGGTCGAAGAATATTGCTTCAGTAAAGGTTCAGTGGAGGGGTTAGTCGGTCGAGGAGGCGACTTGAGAGACCGAGCAGGATGTGTCTAGCTAGTACCCTCATCTTTTCACAGCTTCAGGTATGTCTTTATACTCGTTTGAGGACGAACGATTTTCTTAAGAGAGGGAGAATGTAACAACCCGGTCGGTCGTTTTGAGAGTTAGCTCCCCGATCCCCTAATAATTTCTTTCCCCATGTTTGTTTATGCTTATGGGACTTGTCGGAGCGATTAATTGTGGATTCCGGAGAGTTTTGGGACACATAGTCCCTAAATATGATTTAAGCTTTAGAAATCGGACCGTAGTTGGAACTGTGTGAAGATGGGTCTGGAATGGTTAATCGCAAACGTGTGGTCCATCTCCGCGTTCGCGTATAAGAAATAAGGCGGCAGGGATTTTAGCATTCCTCTACGCGGTCGCGTGAAGCCAACCGCGATCGCGTAGATTTGAGAGAGTTAAGCACTGCGTTCGCATGCATAGTTTCACGTTTGCGTAGGTCAAATCTGGGAGCGTGAATTTTTACCCTCCGCGTTCGCGTCTGGCCATCCGAACGCGATGAAGAAGGATTATGCGCAGATTTTAAAACCCAAAATCGAGGGTTTAAGCTATATTTCATATTTTGAACATGGGAGATCGGGGATTTGCAATTTTTGGAGAGATTTTCACTTGGGCGATTTGGTTAAGTAATTTCTACTCGGTTTTGACTAATTTCCACGAATCTATACTTAAATTCATCCTTTAATTTCGAATTTGGGGTGGAAAATTGGGGAAAATTTGGATAAAGTTCTTAGACCGAGTTTTTGAGTTTTGATCGAGATTTTGGTATCCGATTCGAGTAATTCTTGTATGGTTAGACTCGTGAGTGAACGGGGGTACGAAATTTGTAACTTTTACCCGATTCCGAGACTTGGGCCTGGGGGACTTTTTCGGTGATTTTCCTTAATTCACGTATTAGTTTCGAATTTATTAGTTAGATTATTTTATTAAAGTTATATTTACATTATGCAATTGAATTGAATAGATTTGGGCCACTTGGAGTCGGGTACTCGAGGCAAGAACATGATCGCGGGTTGAGTTGAGCAGTCGAGGTAAGTGGCTTGCCTAACTCTGAGTTAGGGACTTTTTCTTAGGTTGTTTTTGACATAAATTGTTGTGTGAGTACCGTGTACGTGAGGTGACGAGTACGTACATGGGCCATTCTTGCAAAAATCCCATTTTCCTTTGAAAATTACAAACTTGTTTTTCTTCTATTACATCATTTCTAATTGTTCATCTTAGATTAGGGAAGCATGCTTATTTATTTTCATATTAAACTGCCTAATTGACACTCTATGTACCATGTTTGGTTAGTTTCCCTTCTTTCCTACATGTATTTAGATGTATTGTTAAAATTGATATTTATTTGTCATTTACTTCGCATTTGCTTATTTAAATTGGGGACTACAGACGTATTCTGGGAGATCCCACTGTACCACATATTTAAATTGGGAGCTACAGACGTATTCAGGGAGATCCCCCAGCACTGCATATTTAAATGGGGACTACGAATGTATTCTGGGAGATCCCTCTTGTACTGCATGATTATATTCGAGACTATGGAATGGTATCCCGGGAGTTTCCACTATGAGACACGTTGTGCTGAGTCGAGGGCTCCATTTTTACTACTTTAATTCAGATTACTCTTTTAACTGCCTACTTTAGAACTTATTGCTCTTTCGTACTATTTAAACTGTTTTATTATATATCTAGTAGAGCCTTAACCTGACCTCGTCACTACTTGACTGGGGTTAGGCTTGGCACTTACTGGGTACCAAATGTGGTGTATTCATGCCATTTCCTGCACATATTTTTCGTGTGCAGATTCAGGTACGAGCCATCCTACACGTGGTTAGTCGTTGCAGCTATCATCAGGAGACCGCAAGGTAATTATGCCGCATCCGCAGGATCCTCCGAGTCACCTTCCATTCTGGTCTATGTAGAGATTTTTCTATGTATTTTCTTTCCCGTTGTATAGATCTACTACAATATAGAAGCTTGTGACTCTAATGTGACATTCCGGGTTTTGGGATTTATACTTGTACATGCCGAGCGACGATGTCATTTTACTTAGATTTTCATCCATTGTCTTTACTTTTATTGTATCTAATTTAGTTTTATCCGCTAATTTAGGCTTACCTAGTCGTAGAGACTAGGTGCCATCACGATATCTTTCGGAGGGTAAATTGGGCCGTGACAACGGTTGACTCTAGATGTTTGGGGCTGTGTTTAGACTTTTGATTATTATTATTGTTTGAAATGCTTAAAGGTAGAACTTTAATGGAATATGAGATAACTTATCTCTTAAATGGAATTCTTATTTGTTATTCTCGGTAGATTGGTTAGCCTAGTATCATGATAGGCGTCATCACAGCCAGGTTAGGTTTGGGGTCGTGACAAGGAAAGATGAGAAGCCAAAAGCAAAGGTTCAAAAATTGAACCCATTTGGATGTGGCACACTTCTTTGAGCACCCTGATGGAAAAATAGACCCCTTGATCAGTGATGGATCCGTGGTTAAAGATGATTGAGTAGTTTAATTTTTATTTTTCGCCTATTCCTAGTAGCTAGTGAATAAACATCATGTAATCATAGTTTTTTATATGAGTAGTAGTCATTAGTATTATTTATTTTATGAAATAGTGTTAGTTCATTTTGATTAAATATATTTTTAAAAATTCGTTTTAAATAATTACTATTATTTGATATTGCTTAATTATGTGGCTGCTGATACAACATGAACGCTGTGTATGAAACCGTATTTGTTTTACGCATGTTGATTATCATTGATGTACTATTGTGATTGTGGTGTTTGAACTGGTAATTAATTATGGTATTGAGCAAATATAATGCAGCACATTCTGCAAAGATTTGTGTTTAAGAACACACACATAAGAATACAAATGTTGTGTACTATTAAATTTTTAATTAATATTTATTAGTCTAACGACGTCAACGTGATATTGATCCTACCAGATTGTGGGTTATAAAGTGTACGAGAACATCTATCTTTGCCTTTAGGGAATTTAACATCAAATCCTTGTTCATTTATGCATAATAAATTGCCTACTTCATTTACGTTTGCAGCAAATATGGATATCTCTCGAAGTAAATTTGGAGTAAAGTTTAATTGTAAAAATATTTGTTTGATTCATGTACGACACTTACTCTATTTACTTGATAATGCTGCTGAGTTTTCATCCCAAGCATTTAATGGTTATTTCTTATCAATTAGGATAAATGTGGAACATTCTGTAGCTCATGTTCACACTCAAAATGGCTTTGCAGAGTCTTTAATTAACGTATGCAATTGATAGCAAGACCGTTACTCATTAAAATGAGGTTACCCACTTCTGTTTGGGGTCATGCAATTTTGCATGCATCAGTGCTAGTTCGTCTCAGACTGACAAATTATCATAAATATTTCTCATTGCAATTAGTTTTGGGTCATGAACCTAATATATTCCATTTACGAATTTATGGATGCGCAGTATATGTGCATGTAGCACTGCCATATCGCACCAAAATGGGTCCCCAAAAAAGGTTAGTGTCATGATCCAAATTCCCAACCCTCGGGATCGTGATGGTGCCTAACACCATACTTGCTAGGCAAGCCAATGTTATAGGGATTCAACATTTAAAATAATTAATGCATAATACGAGGTCTAATATTATCCAATAAATGATACCAAAATAATTTATGGAGAAATAAAACGATACCACGAAACTAATACTAATATCTAGCTACCCAGGGTTTGGAGTCACAATTCACGAGCTACTAAGAATTTACTACAAGTATTTGGCTCAAAGAAAATATATGACTATTTTGAATGAAATAAAACAGTAAATAAATAATATGGAGAAGACTCTAGAAATATGCGGACGCCAGCAGATCTACCTCGTGTCTCCGTGCGAACAATCAGCTACTACTCGAAATCAACTCTGACCGGAACCTGGATCTGCACAAGAAGTACAGGGTGCAGTATCAGTACAACCGACCCCATGTACTGATAAGTGCCGAGCCTAACCTCGATGAGATAATGACGAGGCTATGACGGGGCATTTATAATATAACCTGTATACAATATTTAATAAAGCAGGAAAGATATGCTAAACTAAATAAACAATAACTTGCAGTAAATAATTAAGTACTCAGCTATCATTCCAGATCTCAGCTATAACCAATCCTTACGAAAATTTCGAAGTTACAATTTAAATAACGGTAAGAGCAGAATACGAAAAACAACAACAAATAAAACAGTGGGTATTCTAGTTTCCATTATATAACCAGTAACAATATAAATATTCTCCCTTATTACTCCTTATTATAGCGTGCAACCCGATCCCACATGTCCACCTTTGTTGCTCCTCAACATTAATATATATCACCCTTATTCCTCTTGTAGCGGCGTGCAACCCGATCCCACATGTCCACCCTTATTACTCCTTGTTGCGGCGTGCAACCCGCTCCTACCAGACAATCACATTTCACCATTTATAATAAGGGTTTCACAAATTAGATCAAAATCCTTCACAATATTTATATCTCGACTAATGTAAACAGAAAGATGTACTATTAAGAAACTTCACCAATTATTTCTACGCAGCAAAACCAACCGGGACGTATCATGAAACAATGACAACCAGCTCAACCATTAATGTACCATAATGAAGCTAAGGAACAATTAATACTTTCAAATAAGTGAAACAATATCTAACAAACAAGTAGACATGGAGGCATAAATAATCACGAAACAACTAAGACAGAAATAAAATAAGTTGGAAGCAGGGAAGGGAACATGCTAAACAGATAATTTGGTGGCGCATAGGTACTCGTCACCTCACCTATACGCCACACACATGCAATTTCACATAGCAATTAAGTCGGGGATTCCTAGACCCTCAAGTCAAGGTTAGACCAAACACTTACCTCAATTTCGCAGGCCACTCACTGCTCAATTACAACTTTTCCTTTCGAATTCACCTCCAACCAACTTGAATCTAATCATAATTAGTTCAATATCATTAATTAGTGCTAAATGAACTAACTTTAATGCAAAATTATGATTTTCCTATGTTTTTCCAAAAAAGTTAAAAACCAACCCCGGACCCGCTTGGTCCAAGCTCGGGGTTTGGACCAAATTCCGTTTGCCCATTCATACCTGAGCCCGAATATGTAGCTAGCTTCGAAATATGACCCCAATTCGAGGTCTAAATACCAATTATGCAAAATTCCCTAATTCTACCCAATCCCCCAATTTCTACCATGAAAACCCTTGATTTTTGATTGAAAAGTGATGAAAAACAATAGGTAATCGAAAGAAAATAGTTTAGAATCGTTTACCAACTCTTTGGGTAAGAACTTGTATGTTGAAAATCACCTCTAGGTATTCTTGGTTTTGAAAATATGAAATAATGGCTTATTGCCGTGTTACTGTTATGTTTTTCATCGCTGGGCAGGCCTTCAACGCGTTCGCGATGGGCCTATCGCTATCGCGGAGAGTTGCGGCCCAATGGCCTTCGTGTTCGCATAGGTAGGCTCGCGTTCGCGATGATTTTTGGCCATTGCTCATCGCGTTCACGACCAGATGGTCGTGTTCGCGTAGAAGAAACGGACTCCCTTTCCCCCCCAGGTCCATTAACACATCGCGTTCGCATAAGTCAGATCGCATTCGCGAAGGGTACTCACCCCAGTGCTTCGCGTTCGCGTCCAAGACTTCGCGTTCGCGAAGAACAAAACGACCCTCAGTGCATTTACCCTTCGCGATCAGGGGAGAAGCTTCGCGATCGCGAAGAAAAACGAGTTAGTGCACCAGTAGCAGTTATGACAACAGAAGTTTACAAGTCCGAAACGCCTCGTAGCCTATCCAAAACTCACCCGAGCCCTTGGAGCTTCAAACCAAACATGCACGCAAGTCTAAAAATATCATACGGACTTGCTCGTGCGATAAAATAACAAAAATAACACCTAAAACTACGAATTTAACATCAAAACTCATGATTTTATCAAGAACACTTCAAATTCACTATTTTCTCAACCGGACGTCTGAATCACGTCAAATGAACTCCAATTTCCACCAAATTTCATAGGTAGGACTTAAACATTATAAAAAACCTGTACCGGGCTTGGGAAATAAAATACGGGCCCGATACCAACGAGTTCAAACATTAATTCATTTCTTTATTTCCTTTAAAATCCAATACAACAATTTTCTTCAAAAATTGATTTCTAAAGCTAGGGACCTCGAGATTCAATTCCGGGCATACGTCCAAGTTCCATATTTTACTGCGGACATCCTGGGACCGTCGGAACACGGGTCCGGGTCCATTTACTCAAAATGTTGACCAAAGCCAACTATAATCAAATCTTAACTCTAAAAATTATTATTTCTTACATTTTCACATAAAGGCTTTACGGATTCACGCCCAAACTACACACGCAAATCGAGGTAAATATAATTAATCTTCTTAAAGCTAATGAGCCCAGAATGGAGTCTTAAATCATAAAATGACCCTTTGGGTCATCACAATCTCCGCCTCTAAAAGTACCTAAACTGGCGAACAAGTGTGATATCTACTACGCATGTCCGACTTGGACTTCCAAGTAGCTGCCTCAACAGGCTGACCTTTCCATTGCACTCAATTTGAAGGGTAACTCTTTGACCTCAACTGAAGAACCTGCCGGTCTAGAATGGCTACTGGATCTTCCTCATAATTCAAATCCTTGTCCAATTGGACAGAGCTGAAATCTAATACGTGGGACAGGTCACCATGATATTTTTGGAGCATAGACACATGTAATACCGGATGAACTGAGGATAACCCTAGAGGCAACGCAAGTCTATAAGCTACATTCCCCACTTTCTAGAGAATCTCAAATGGCCCGATATACCTAGGGCTCAACTTGCCCTTCTTCCCAAATCTCATAACACTCTTCATGGGCGATGCCCGAAGTAATACCCTCTCTCTAACCATGAATTCCACATCACAAACTTTACGGTCGACATAACTTTTTTGCCTGGACTGAGCTGTACGGAGTTGATCCTATATAATCTTGACCTTGTCCAAGGCCTCCTAAACCATGTCCGTTCCCAACAATTGAGCCTCTCCCGGCTCATACCATCCAACTGGCGATATGCACCGTCTACCATATAAGGCCTCATAGGGAGCCATCTGAATGCTCGACTTGTAGCTATTATTGTAGGCAAACTCCTCTAACAGCAAGAATTGATCCCAAGAACCTCCAAAGTCAATAACACATGCACGAAACATATCCTCCAAGATCTGAATCGTACGCTCGGACTTCCCGTACGTCTGAGGATGGAATGATGTTCTCAACTCAACCCGTGTACCCAACTCACGCTGAACTGCCCTCCAAAAATGTGAGGTAAACTGCGTGCCTCGATCAGAAATGATAGACACTGGCACATCGTGAAAGCTAATGATCTCTCGAATATATATTTCTGCCAATCGCTCCGAGGTATAAGTACTTTCTACTGGAATGAAATGTGCTAATTTAGTCAGCCTATCCACAATTACCCAAACGACGTCGAACTTTCTCTGAGTCCGTGGGAGTCCAACAACGAAGTCCATAGTGATATGCTCCCACTTCCACTCAGGAATCTCTATCTGCTGAAGTAAACCACCGGGTCTCTGATGCTCATACTTTACGTGTTGACAATTCAAGTAAGGAGCCACATAAGCAACAATATCCTTATTCATCCTTCGCCACCAATAATGTTGCCGCAGGTCCTGGTGGCAGTAACCAGGTGAATAAAATACTTAGAACTGTTAGCCTCCTGAAGGATCAACTCACGAAGCCCATCTATATTAGGCACACACACTCTACCATGCATCCTCAGAACACCGTCATCTGCAACTGTAACCTTGGCACCACTGTGCCGAACTGTGTCTCTAAGGACCATCAAATGCGGGTCATCATCCTGCCGATCTCTGATACGCTCAAATATGGAAGATCGAGCGACTGTACAAGCTAAAACATGACTGGGCGAAATATCCAATCTCAAGAGCTGATTGGCCAGAGTCTGAATATCTGAAGCTAACGATCTCTCACCGATTGGAATGAATGCATGGCTTCCCATACTCACTGCCTTCCTACTCAATGCATCAGCCACCACATTGGCCTTTTTCGGATGATACAATATAGTGACATCATAGTCTTTCAATAACTCTAACCATATCCTCTACCTCAAATTAGGATCCTTTTGCTTGAACAAGTACTGAAGACTACGATGATCCGTGAAAACCTCACACGGCACACCATAGAGATAGTGCCTCCAAATTTTCAATGCGTGAACAATGGCTTCCAACTCTAAGTCATGGACATGATAATTCTTCTCATGAACCTTCAACTGCTGAGACGCATATGCAATCACTCTGCCCTCCTGCATCAATACCGCTCCAAGCCCAACACAGGAGGCATCACAATCTACCGTGAAAGATCCTGAACCTGATGGCAATACCAACACCGATGCCGAAGTTACGACTGTCTTGAGCTTCTGAAAGCTCGCCTCACACTCGTCCGACCATTTGAGTGAGGCATATGTTTAGTCAATTAGTCATTTGGGGGCTGCTATAGATGAAAACCCCTCCACAAAATGACGGTAGTAACGCGCCAAACCCAAGAAGCTCCTAATTTCCGTGGCTAAAGTGGGTCTAGGCTAGTTCTTGACTGCCTCTATTTTCTTAGGACCTACCTGAATACCCTCTGCTGATACGATGTGACCCAAGAAAGCTACCAAATCCAACCAGAACTCGCACTTGTGAAAATTTTGCATACAGTTGACTATCCCTCAAAGTCTGGAGTGTTATCTGGAGGTGCTGCTCATGCTCCTCCCGATTGCAAGAGTATATTAGAAAATTATCAATGAACACAATTACTATGGAATCCAGATAAGGCTTGAAAACCCGATTCATCAAGTCCATAAATGCTTCTGGGGCATTAGTCAAACCAAAGGACATCACCAGAAATTCATAGTGCCCATACCTCGTCTGAAAAGCTGTCTTAGGGATATCGGATGCCCTAATCTTCAACTGATGGTAGCCCGATCTCAAATCAATTTTGAAAAACACCCTGGCACCCTGAAGTTGATCAAATAAATCATCAATTCTCGGTAATGGATATCTTGATAGTAACTTTGTTCAACTACCGGTAATCTATACACATTCTCATCAATCCGTCCTTCTTCTTCACGAACAAAACCGGCGCACCCCAGGGTGACACACTAGGTCTAATGAAGCCTTTATCAAGCAAATCTTGCTCCTGTTCTTTCAAATCTTTCAATTCGGATGGGGCCATTTGGTATGGAGGAATAGAAATGGGCTGAGTGCCCGGAGCCACATCAATGCAAAAATCAATATCCCTGTCGGGTGGCATCCCCTGCAGGTCTGCAGGAAATACCTCGGGAAACTCACAAACAACATGCACCGAATCTATAGAAGAAGCCTCAGCATTAGAATCACGAACATGAGCCAAATAAGCCAAACACCTCTTCTCAACCATGCGACGAGCCTTGGCATAAGAGATAACTCTGCTGAAAGAATGACCAGGAGTCCCTTTCCACTCTAATCGAGGCAACCCCGACAAAGCTAAAGTAACTGTCTTGGCGTGACAGTCCAAGATGGCATAATAAGGTGACAGCCAATCCATGCGCAATATGATGTCGAAATCTACCATATCAAGAAGCAAAAGGTCCACACTGGTTTTAAGACCCTCAATAACGACTACACACAAGCGATACACACGATCTACAATAATAGCATCCCCCATGGGCGTAGACACATATACAGGGACACTCAAGGAATCACGGGGCACAACAAAATACAAAGCAAAATAAGATGATACATAAGAGTAAGTAGTCCCCGGATCAAACAAGACAGAAGCATCTCTATTGCAAACTGAAATGGTACATGTGATAATAACATCGGAGGACTCCGCCTCAGGTCTGGCTGGAAATGCATACAATCGGGGCTGGGACCCTACCACCTTGAACCATGTCCCTGGGATAACCTCTGACAGGCGTACCTCAACCTCTAGCTGGTTAGCCTCCACTTCTAACAATCTGCCCCTACCTCTGACTACCTGGCCCCTACCCCTGGCTGGCTGGGCAGGTGGTGCTGTAGCTGGTGTCGGAACTATGGCACAAGAACTCTGGTACTGGACCTAATTACCCGAAAATCTCGGACAAACTCTACGAATATGCCCATATTCACAATACTCAAAGCCTCCCTCCTGATACTGTGGCTGACCTTGGCGAGCCGGCTGACCACGATAATAACTCTGCAGAGGAGGTGCTCTGATAGGAGCTGATGGTGCACTATAGACTGGATGAGCAGAATGAGGTATATAAGAATAATGACCACCTGAGGTATCATGAGATGCCTAAAGTGCTGAATAAAATGGCCTGGAAGAATGGCCTCTTCTAAAAGTAACCCCGCCTCCAAATGAGGCACCGCTGAATCCACCAGAATGGCGAGGTCTCTTGTCTGACCCCTGACATCCCAATCCGAGAACCATCTCAACTCTCCTGGCCACATTGGCCGCATCCTAAAAGGAAATCCCGATCCTCGTCTCTTTGGCCATCTGCAACCTGATGGGCTGAGCAAGGCTCTTATGAATCTCCTGACCCTCTCTCTCTATGGGTAACAAAAGAATAACATGTCGATCCAAATCCACAAAGCGAGTCTCATACTGGGTAACAGTCATGCTGCCCTGCTGAAGACGCTCAAACTGACGATAGTGCTCCTCTCTAGTAGTAATAGGTAGAAACGTCTACAAGAAGAGATGCAAAAATTGATCCCAAGTTAGAGCAGGTGACTCTGCTTGTCTAGTCAATAGATAATCCCTCCACCATTTCTTGATAGAACCGGTCATCTGAAAAGCAGCAAAATCGACCCCATTGGTCTCCAAAATACCCAAGTTCCTAAGAACCTTATGACAACTATCAAGGTATTCCCGAGGATCATCTAAAGTGGCACCACTGAAATGAACATGGAAAATCTTGATGAACCTGCCTAATCTCCACAAAGCATCGGAGGACATAACTGCCCCATCAACAAGCGGTGCTGTAGCAACTGGCTGAACTACCCCAACTGGATTTGCTGCTGGGGTCTGAATCTGAGGAGTAATTTGCTTAGGAGTGTGGGTAACAGGAGTCTGAACCCCTCCTCCAACCTGAGATACGGTTTCTGCCACGGGGAATGCACCAGTCTGGGCTACACTCTCCATAAGGCCCACTAGTCGGACCAAAGCATCCTGAAGTAACGGGGTAGCAATAAACCACTCTGGGACCTGAGTTGGTCCCGCTGGAATGGTCTGAGCTGGAGCCCCCTTATAAATATCTATCCGGGGCTCCACAGCTAGAGTTGCTGCCTGAGCAATGGGCTGAGTCCTGCCCCTGGCATGGCCTCGGCCTCTACCCCTTGTAGGAGTTGCTGCTGCTGGAGGACCTGATTATTGGTCAGTGGAAGAAGAAGCACGTGTTCTCGCCATCTGCGAGAGAATAAAAGAGTTCAATGAGTATTTGAGATAACAAGAATCGCACGACAGAGTAGAAATAAAATGAGTTTGTTCCTAACTTTATAGCCTTTTAGAGATAAGTACAGACGCCTCCGTACCGATCCCTTAGACTCTATTAAGCTTGTTCGTGAATTGTGAGACCTAGGCAACCTAGTGCTCTGATACCAACTTGTCACAACCCAAATTCCCAACCCTCGGGATCGTGATGGCGCCTAACATCATACTTGCTAGGCAAGCCAATGTTAGAGGGATTCAACATTAAAACAATTAATTCATAATACGAGTTCTAATATTATCTGCTACCAAAATAATTTATGGAGAAATAAAACGATACCACGAAACTAATACTAATATCTAGCTACCCAGGGGTTGGAGTCACAATTCACGAACTACTAAGAATTTACTACAAGTATTTGGCTCAAAGAAAATATATGACTGTTTTTAATTAAACAAAACAGTAAATAAATAATATGGAGAAGACTCCAGGAATCTGCGGACGCCAAAAGATCTACCTCGTGTCTCCGTGCGAACAATCAGCCACTACTCGAAATCAACTTTGACCGGAACCTGATATGCACAAGAAGTGCAGAGTGTAGTATCAGTACAACCGACCCCATGTACCGGTAAGTGCCGAGCCTAAACTCGACAAGGTAGTGACGAGGCTACAACGGGCCATTTAGAATATAACCTGTATACAATGTTTAATAAAGCATGAAAGATATGCTAAACTAAATAAATAAATAACTTGTAGTAAATAATAAAGTAATCAGCTATCATTCCAGATCTCAGCTATAACCAATCCTTACGTAAATTTTCAAGTTACAATTTAAATAACGGTAAGAGCAGAATATTAAAAAAAACTAATAAAACCGCGGGTATTACAGTTTCCATTATATAACCAGTAACAACATAAATATTCTCCCTTATTACTCCTTGTTGTGGCGTGCAACCCGATCCCACCTGTCCACCCTTATTGCTCCTCAACATACATATATATCACCCTTATTCCTTCTGTTGTGGCGTGCAACCCGATCCCACCTGTCCACCCTTATTACTCCTTGTTTCGGCGTGCAACCCGCTCCCCTCAGACAATCACATTTCACCATTTATAATAAGGGTTTCACAATTTAGATCAAAATCCTTCACAATATTTATATCTCGACTAATGTAAACAGAAAGCTGTACAATTAAGAAACTTCACCAATTATTTCTACACAACGAAACCAACCGGAACGTATCATGAAATACTGCCAACCAACTTAACCATTAATGTACCACAATGAAGCTAGGAACAACTAAATACTTTCAAATAAGTGAAACACTATCTAACAAACAAGTAGACAAAAGCAGGTAGACATGGAGGCATTAATAATCACGAAACAACTAAGACAGAAATAAAATAAATTGGAAACGGGGAAGGGAACATGCTAAACAGATAATTTGGTGACGCATAGGTACTCGTCACCTCACCTATACGCAACACACATGAAATTTCACTTAGCAATTAAGTCGGGGATTACTAGACCCTCAAGTCAAGGTTAGATCAAACACTTACCTGAATTTCGCAGGCCACTCACTGCTCAATTACAACTTTTCCTTTCGAATTCACCTCCAACCAACTCGAATCTAATCATAATTAGTTCAATATCATTAATTGTGCTAAAGGAACTAACTTTAATGCAAAATTATGATTTTCCTATGTTTTCCCAAAAAGGTTAAAAACCGACCCCGGGCCCGCTTGGTCCAAACTCAGGGTTCGGACCAAATTTCGTTTACCCATTCACCCCCGAGCCCGAATATATAGTTAGCTTTGATATCCGACCCCAATTCGAGGTCTAAATACCAATTATGCAAAATTCCCTAATTCTACCCAAATCCCCAATTTCTACCATGAAAACCCTTGTTTTTTTATTGAAAAGTGATGAAAAACAATGGGTAATCGAAAGAAAATAGTTTAGAATCGTTTACCAACTCTTTGGGGAAAAACTTGTATATTGAAAATCACCTCTAGGTCTTCTTGGTTTTGAAAATTTGAAATAATGGCTTATTGCCGTGTTACTGTTCTATTTTTAATCGCTGGGCAGGCCTTCATCGCTTTCGCGATGGGCCTGTCGCGATCGCGGAGAGTTATGACCCAATGGCCTTCGCGTTCGCGTAGGTAGGCTCGCGTTCGCAAGGATTTGCAGCCTTTGGTCATCGCGTTCGCGACCAGGTGGTCGCATTCGCGTAGAAGAAACAGACTCCCCTCCCCCCAGGAATTCAATTTCGGGCATACGCCTAAGTCCCATATTTTACTACGGACCTCCCGGGACCATCGGGACACGGGTCCGGGTCTGTTTACTCAAAATGTTGACCAAAGCCAACTATAATCAAATTTTAACTCTAAAAATTATTATTTCTTATATTTTCACATAAAGGCTTCCCGGATTCACGCCCGGACTGCGCATGCAAATCGAGGTAAATAAAATTAATCTTTTAAGGCTAATGAGCCCCAAATGGAGTCTTAAATCATAAGATGACCCTTTGGGTCATCACAATTAGGAATATATGTTGGGTTTGAATCACCCTCTATTATTCGCTACCTCGAAACATTAACGGGGGATTTTTTCACTGCTTGATTTGCAGGTTGTCGATTCGATGAGACACTTTTTCCAAAATAAAGGGGAGAAATTGGTGAAACCAAACGGGAAATTTTGTAAAAAAATCCATCATTGTGTCATATTGATCCATGTGCCTCTATTTTTGAAAAAGAGGTGCAAAAGATTATTCATTTGCAGAAAATAGCAAATCAGTGCTAGATGCATTTGCAGATATTAAAGGATAACAAAATCACATATCCCTGCAAAGAATGTTCTAATTCATATTGATGTCCATGTCGGACAATCTTCTAGTGTCGTAGCTAATGAGTCAATAGCACGCCTTAAACGTGTCTCATGAAGAAATCCACGATTTTACCAATCCTGAGATTCATGAGAAAATCGTTGAGCCTGAGACTCAAGAAAAGAAGGAACTATCAATAATCCAATCAATATTGAAATAGATTTGAATCGATTAGATATAGTGGTGGATTATGTCTTTGTATATAATGTTGCATCTAGAATTATGCGAGATAGTGAAGATCTTGAACCTCAATATATTGGAGAATGTCGACAAAGACGTGATTGGCCAAAATGGTAAGAAGCAATCCAATTAGAGTTGAATTTACTTACAAAACGTAAAATTTTTGGGCATGTAGTCCAAACACCTAATGGTGTTAAGCCTGTTGTCTATAAATTGGTCTTTGTACGTAAGAGAAATGAGAAAAATGAGGTACAAAGAATAAGGGACGCCTGTTGCACATGGATTTTCACAAATGCCTGGTGTCGATTAGAAGAGACATATTCACATGTTATGAATGCAATAACATTTTGTTATCTCATTAGTTTTGCCTTCAATGAAAATCTTGACATGTATTTAATGCATGTGGTTACAGCCTACCTTTATGACTCATTTGATAATGAGATATACATAAAAATTTCCGAGGGATTTAAAATGCCTGACGCACATAATTCAAAGTATCGGGAAATGTTTTCAATCAAATTGCAAAGATCTTTGTAAGATCTAAAGCAATCAAGACGAATATGGTATAATCGTCTCAGTGAGAAATTGTTAAAGGAAGGTTATATAAATTATGCCATTTGCCCATGTATTTTTATAAAGAAAACAACATCAAAATTTGTTGTACTTGCCGTATATGTTGATGACATAAACCTTATTGGAACTCTTATAGAACTCCAAAAGGCAATTGATTACTTAAAGAAGGAATTTGAGATGAAAGATCTCGGAAAGACAAAATTATGTCTCGGTTTGAAAATTAAACATTTAGCAAACGGAATTTTCGTTCATCAATCTTCCTACATAGAAAAGGTATTGAAACAGTTTTACATGGATGGATCGCATCCATTAAGTACTCCGATGGTTATTCGATCACTTGATGTGAATACAGATCCATTCCGACCTCAAGAAAAGAATAAAGAGCTACTTGGTCCTGAAGTACCATAACTTAGTGCAATGGGTGCACTAATGTTTCTTGCTAATACTACAAGGCCCGACATAACTTTTTCAGTTAATGTCTTAGCAAGATATAGCTCTTCTTCTACAAGGAGACACTAGAATGGAATCAAACACATATTGCGATATCTAAAAGGGACTACCGATATGGGCTTATTTTATGGAAATAATTGCAGTCCCTATCTTGTTGGTTATGGCGCTGCTAGGTATTTATCGGACCCACACAAGGTCGATCTCAAACAGGCTATGTGCTTACATGTGGAGGAACTGCCATATCTTGGCGATCGACTAAGCAATCAATCGTGGATACTCCATCTAAGAGATAATTGATATTCATGAAGCAAGCCGACAATATGTGGGGTTGAGGTCTATAATACACCTTATTCGAGACAAATGTGGTTTGAAGTGTGACAAACTGCCCATGATTTGTATGAAGAGAATGCATCATGCATAGCCCAATGGAAGGGAGGATTCATAAAAGGAGATAGGACAAATCACATTTCACCAAAGTTATTTTTCACACATGATCATCAAAAGAATGATGATATCAATGTGCAACAGATTCGTTCAATTTTTAATATGGCTGCTTTGTTCACCAAATCTCTATCGGCGTCAACTTTTAAAAATCTAGTGTACAAGATCGGGATGCGCATGCTCAAGGATGTGATTTGATGCTCTCATCAGGGGGAGTTAATACGCGTTGTACTCTTTTTTTCTTACAAGGTTTTGTCCCACTGAGTTTTCCTTGCAAGGTTTTTAGCGAGGCAACCAAAAGGCGTATTGTTAGAATTTTTTCCCACTGGTTTTATTTTAGTTAAGATTTTAAGAACATTATCTGTTGAATAGATATTCAAGGGGGAGTGTTATAAATAGAGTTTTATTTAAGGTGGATAATTCTTTATTGTTTTATTACAATACAATTATATTGATCTAATTGGTTTTTAAAAGAACTTGTAGTTTTTTTGTGAAAACTTATATAAACATATTCATGATACTTGCTTGAGATCTAATGTTTAATGTAATTATTTTGGCATATCTCTGGATCCTAACAGGTATAATCTAATATTATTTAAATGCTTTAATTTTTGTATTCTTTCTATTTAAATGCTTTAATTTTTGTATTCTTTCACTTTCACAAGTGAAAAAGTATCATGTAAATCTTATCGACAATTATTGAATTTGTTGATTAGTATAATCGTCAAGGACTTCACCAGAATTATAAAAAAAATTAATATCCAAATAAAAAGAGTATTATAATGATTCTTCTAGCATTTAAATCAAAATATACTATAGATTTCAAGCTTTAATCCATTTTATTATTAAAAATAAATTTCTTTGTAAGAGTATCACTTATTGGTTTTTGGTCCGTAGAAGTACTTGAGTATTATATAATCTAGGCCAAATACATCGACATCCCTTTAAAGTTATCTGCACTTTTCACTTTGACACTCTATCATAAGTTCATTTCATTTGAACATTTCAACCAAGTCTGTACTGTGTCACTTAGACACAATATACTGACATGGCAGGGCAAGTGTTCTCACATTTTCCAAGCGCGTGAAACAATTCTAAATACAAACTCCACATACTTCTTGTCGGAAAATGTACAGTTTCTGCCGAAAAAAATTTCGGCCATCTTCTTAGCCCATTTTTTTTAGATTTGTTCACACCAATACTGTCATGATCCAAAAATTCTAACCCGTCGGGATGGCGCCTATCGATGGTAAACGGCAAGCCGATTTTCAAAATACTTCAAATGTTTCGCAAAAGATAAATCAAAAGCTTTTATATGACAGAGTTTTTGTAAAAAACATGACTTAAACTCAACATACAGTGCGACACAATAGCCCCAAACATCGGGGTGTCACCAAGTCATGAGCATTTAACAACCAGTCTAAGAAACAATGTCTACAAGAGTTTGTGTCACAATACTAATACAGAAAAGAAAAGATAACAAGGAAGGGAGACAAGGACTGCGAACGCCGACAACTACCTCGTGAATATCCGATACTCAACCACGCACGAGATCAACGTCCTCCGTGACCAGAAACACCTGGACTGCACACGAAGTGCAGAGTTTTGTGTGAGTACAACCAACTCAGTAAATAACAAAAATAAATAAGGAACTGAAAAATGGTGACGAGCTATACACTTACAGTTCATTTCAGTAATTTCAGTAATGAAAGTAGACATGATTCAATCCCGTAAATTTAATTCAAGTCAGTTGCACATTTGCTAAGTTCAGGTAAAACCGGATACAATATTTTCCAGAAGTTTAGAACAATGACATATCAGCTAAGTGCAGCAACAAAGGAAACAAATGCAACCTCTCAAGGCAACATTCACTCAAGCTCTCAATAGCTCAAACACTCGGCTCTTAGTCCTCAATACTCATACTTAATAGGTACCTGCGCTTACTGAGGGTGTACAGATTCCGGAGGGGCTCCTTCAGACCAAGCGCTATATCGTTGCGGTGTGCAACCCAATCCAATATATAAGTAGCCATAAGGCTCGTTGCGGCGTGCAACCCGATCCATAATATATAAATAGTCATAAGGCTCGTTGCGGTGTGCAACCCGATCCATATACATTCAGCCCTCAGGCTCGTTGCGACATGTAACCCGATCCATATACACTCACATAGCGCACACCTCGGAACTCAGGCTCTATCTCAGTCACTGACCTCTCTAGCCTCTCGGGCTGTCAAAAAGCATACAAATCAGCCCAAAAAGAGATAATAATAGGTATCAACAAGAAAAAAAAACAAAAGGAGACGGAGATATGATACACAAGTAAAACTGTGGCTGAGTACAAGACAACAAATAATAGCTAATTCAACAAGTACACGACCGCTATGGGTCCCAAGAGTGATATCATATGGCCTAAGCATGATTTCTAACATGAATTACAATCAAATTTCTATAAAATAGAGGAAACATGTAGTTAACAATAAACTACTCCACTTTACAGTTTCACGGGACAAACCAAGTCACAATCTCCCATGGTGCACGCCTACACGCCCGTCACCTAGCATGTGCGTCACCTCCAAAATAATCACATCATACCAAATCCGGAGTTTCACACCCTCAGGGCCAGATTTAAAACAGTTACTTACCTCAAAACCGCACAAAGCTCTACTTCAAAGTGCCATTGCCTCTAGAATCGGTCTCTAAATGCCCCGAATCTAGCCACAAGCAGTACGATATCATTAATATAGCTAAAAGAATCAATTCCATAAGAAAAACACGAAATTATAAGCCAAGTCTGAAATTGGCTCAAACCCGGCCCTCGGGCCCACTTCTCAAAATCTGACAAAAGTAACAAAACTCGAAAGCTCATTCACTCACGAGTCTACCCATACCAAATTTATCAAATTCTGACACCATTTAGTCATCCAAATATTCAAAATTCACTCTCCAATTAACTAGCCCTAAACCCCAAATTTCACCTCCAAAAACTCACCAACTGGGTGTAAAATAAGTGGAGAAACATTATTATTGAAGATAAATGGACACAAGGATCTTACCTCAATAATCACTTCAAAATCCCTCTCAAAATCCTCCAAAATCCAAGCTCAAGGTGGTGAAAATGGTGAAAAATCTCGAAGTCCCGTATTTATATGTTCTGCCCAAGCCTTTCGCACTTGCGACCTCTCATCCGCACCTCCAAAACCGCTTCTGCGGTTACTCCTCCGCTTCCGCAGAAACCACTTAAACCACTAGGCTCGCACCTGTTCTCTAGGTCTCGCACTTGCGGAGTCGCTTCTATGGCCTGTTGTCCGGTTCTGCAAAAATGGCCAAGCTTTTCCCTCTTCGCATCTGCGGGCTCGCAGATGCGCATCCTTTCTCGCACCTGCGCCCTCTGCCCTTCCTGCCCTTGCCTGCTTCTGTGGCCTCTTCTTCGCTTTTACGGGCTCGCACCTGCGTTGAAACTTCCGCAGGTGTGATTATACCAGTCGCATCCAAACTTCAGCAGTCTTCCAACTTCAAAACTTGGTCCGTTAACCACCCGAAATCAACCCGAGGCACCCGAGACCTCAACCAAACATACCAAAAAATCTTATAACCCAATTTGAACTTAGTCGAATCCTCAAATAACCTCAAACAACCTCAAAAACATGAATTACACACGGATTCAAGCATAATGAACTTCGAAACTTCCAAATTCTACAAACGACGCAGAAACCTATCAAATCACGTCTGATTGACCTCAAATTTTGCACACAAGTCATAAATGACAACAAAAACCTACTACAATTTCCGGAAATCCAATTCGACCCCAATATAAAAAATTCCACTCTTGGTCGAATTTGCCAAAATTCCAACTTTCTGTAATTCAAGCCTAATTCTGCTACGACCCTTCAAATCATATTCGGACGTGGCCTAAGTCCAAAATCACCTAACGAAGCTAACAAAACCATAAAAATTCAAATCTGAGGTTGTTTACACATAAGTCGACATTTGGCCGACTTTTACAACTTAAGCTTCCAATTAAGAGACTAAGTGTCTTAATTCACACTGAAATCACTCCGGACCCGAACCAACCAACCTGATAAGTCATATAATAGCAGTAGAACACAAAAGAAGCAGAAAATGGGGGAAACAGTGCTATAACTCTCGAAATGAGTGGTCGGGTCGTTACAAATACAATTGTATCCTTCTTTAGATCTGGGAACACCATCACCAACTTTAAATCTTGACACCACTATAAAGTTCTCATTTTTCATCTCATTTTTAAGATCTGGTTGGCCGCTGCAATTCTGGCCGTAAAAGTAGTAGCGCCCTTACTCGCCTACCTCATCTTCCACATTATCTTCCACTATGGATGGCACAAACAAGAAGTATGACATGTGTCGCGCCCCATTTTTCCTCGCGGAGTCAGGGTTTCGACATTATTGGGACAACTCGTTTCCTTTTGGGAAAGGAGTACAAGAAGTTGAAGAGTCTCCACCTAACGGGTTAAGGTGCGTTAGGGCACCTATTACAAGTAACTCATAAAACCAGTTTGCATTACCAGAGATTGGGTAAGGGCTTGAAATTACTTCGAGGGGAAGGTTTTAGGCACCCCTCAAGGTCCACAATGGTGGGTCCCGGCCAAACTTACTTTGTGAATTAGTCAATTAGCAAATAGGCAATCTAAGCACACACATGTAAAAGAAATAAGGACCTTTTGACAGATAAGCAATCTAAGCACACATATGTAAAAGGAATAAGGGAAGTCCTAGGTTGGTTAGCCTCTAGGATCATATCCGTACAATGCTCGGTAATCACTCCTCAATTAGAGGGGCTACGCGTTGCATTAGCGCACATGTCATCATATCCTTTTACTACCCATTACTCCCTCCCCCCTTAGCGGTTATATAAGGGAGTTTGATTAATGAACTCTAAGCATAATGTTACCCGTCCCTTCCTTGTGGTCCTGGAGGTTTTTTGGACCTCTAGACTTAGACAGTTCTAGACCCTCCTAAGGTGTTTAAAAGGCAAAAATTTAGGCGACAACAAATAACACATAGGACTACCAAATAGGGGAGAAATTAAGGGGCTCATGTTAACCTCCACATGCATTGGCAAATAAGAAGCACGTCTTAAACACATATTTTAGGATTTCAGAAAGTCCTAGAGCAAGGTATCTAGGTGAGCATCACAAACACATAATATGCAGCATTGTTTAAAACGAAGTGACAGAATCCTAATCAGTTTGCCTACTGATTTTTAAAACCTGTTAAACCTGAGAAGTTTATAAATAAACAGAGCACCAGTTCACAGCTTTTATATGAACATTAATTACCTAAGGCTTGCCTAGGCGTGGGGCTGTGTGCAATCATAATTCTGGGAACTAATTAAAACAATTTGGAGTTATTCTCTCCTATAGGCATGCTGATCTAAGTGACGAATATTATAACAGTGTACTTCATGCATGTTTATACTAGAACATGATAGGGCTATTTTTAACTCTTTTATAAACGATTGTTTATTTAGGCGATGTGGATATGATTTAAAACAGATGCAAACAGAGTCCTAAGGCAGGATTTCTAATGCACATAGAGATGGTCATTTTATTAAGCAGTATTATTAACTTGATGGCAGGATTTCTAAGTAATGGTGACTTATGCAGAATCATAAGTGAAGTGATGAACCGTAACATATTTTTTAATAGGCGAAAGCAATAAACATGAGTATCCTAAGATAGGGTATCTAATGCACAAATTTAGCATGGTTTTAATGCGAACATGCATGGCAATCCTAAGCATGATATCTATTGCATAACATAAACCTAGAACATGAGTTCTATTGCAAATCCACATAATGTAAAACCTAAAGCATGATTTCTACCCAATTTAACCCACAGAATCATATGACGGCCCTCCCCTTTTTACTAATCACCCCAATATCTATTTACAAAGGATTATTACAGACAATGATTGAATAAATTACATCAATAAATGGAAACTACACTATAGGGAGCCTGAATCAGGCCCAAAGTAAACTTGGGAGTACCAGGCCTTCAATATAGTCTCAAATGCCAAGAATCTCATAGCCAGTGTACGTCTAAGTGTGTCAGAGTTCCTTAAGGACCTCAAGGATCCCGAGAAGTTCTCACACCCATACCGTTTCTCAAATGGGGGGGGGGGGTAGTTATGTGTAGTGTGGAAGGGCCAACGCCAGTGTGACAGAGTTCAAAGGAATCTCAGGGGATTCCTAAGCAGTACACACATTGGAGGGGAAGAACTTAATAGTCTAAGAGTAAAGTGAGAGTGCTTGACATAGTTTTGAAAGACTTAGTAAAACAGTATAGTGATAACTTTAGGAGTGAAAAGGTTTTCTGGAATAGAAACTAGTTTAGGAATGAAAACAGTTTTGAGAAGAATACTAAGAATATTTTTTAAATCATCTCTGAAGAGAGCAACCAATCAATCATAGAATACCCAGGTTCATAGGCACTTAACCAGCAGGTTTTCACACAGGGGTGAAGGGGTTTGGGAACATATAGAAATCACATTAAGGGGGCACATGAACAGGGTACAAGGGATGCATATAGACAACAACTGCACAGAACACTTAGGAGTCTTAGATACTTAACATGTTAGCCATGCTAATAGGCAGTTAAGACATAGAGCAAAGATGCAGTACAATCATGTTGAAAATAAGGGTGTATTGGACAGAATTAGACATACAATTAGGGTCAATCAAATGCACTAAGTAACCAACATGATCACATAGTTAAGGGATCAAACAGAAACCAATAAGCATGCTGGCCAGGTATCAAATAACCAAGTGAAGTTTAGACATACTAATTACACATTGAACAAGACAGAATTTAGACATGCTAAATAGAGCCGTAAACATGAAATGGATTGAACTTATAGCCAATGAACTAGTGCAGGAATGGAACACAAAGAGTTTGGGTTTCAAAATTTAATTAGAGACATACCAGTTAAAGAAGAAAGTACAGAATGTAAAGCAGGTGTAGTTCCAATGTCTAGCCTTGGCTTTCAGCCGGCTAGACCAGTAGTTATCACAAGTAACAGAGAAGAAGAAAGAGTTTGAGTGCGAGTGTGTGTTTCTGCACTTGTGTTGGTGTGTTGAGAGGTAAAATAAGAGGGTTTATATAGTAGTTCAAGAGTAGAACAAAAAAGTTAAAGGAATCAGTAATCAACAATTAAGGGGTCACAGAATCCAATCATACAAAGGAGATCAACATAGTCTTCCCTTAATTAAAGGCAATTAGCCAACGGTAATGGCAGGGATCAATTAAGGCAAGAGGTTCAAATTAGACCAAATAAAGGAGTAAATAATCAGGGGTCTAAATAAGGAAAGAATCATGTAAAGGAATTAGTAAATATACAACAATCAAATAAGGCAAAAATGACTAATTAAGGTCGTAATCATAGAAACAGGCAAGACTTAGTCATGCAGATCCTTGACAAAGAAAATCAATCAGCTAAATTAACAACAATTCTGGAAGAAATATATTGACTCCCATAAATAAAAAATAGACTAAGTAAGACTTCATAAACACATAGAATTAGCCGAAAAATAGATTCAAAAACCCTAATAGATATTAGTTAGGGAAAAAATCACAGAGCGATGAATTTGACAAAGGAAAATCGTGTAAGTCAAAATACAAAGTGAATCAATACGACTAGTAACATTGAAAAGCTCAGAATCGAAGCAAAAAATTAGAAAATCAGAGTTTCACATAAATCGACTAGGGTTTAAGTAGCTTTTGAATAAATCAGTAAAGAAGACTAAAGGATAATCAATTAAACATTTAAAAATCAGAAAGACCTTTGAAAAATAACTTGTAATGAACCCTAGTTTAGGGAATAGTCGGAAAATCGATTAAGACAGAAAATTTTCAAGGAAAAACATGTAAGAGTTCCTAGATTCACCTCAGATGTATGCGGACCTGAGAAAATCGAAGATAATAAACTAGGGTTTTTCAGAAAGCATAACAGAGATGAGAACATAAGCCTAGAAAACCATGGATTCATAGCAAAATAGGAAAGATTTCTTACTCATGGTCGAGCAAACGGCCTGAGACAGGCAAAGAAATCAAAGGTGTGAACCAAACCGCCTAGTCCTCTCAAGGATGTAGGAAACAAATGAACCATAGCAAGTATGGCATAGAAACATCATATAAATGGGGGATAAGCCGGTGACGGCGCCCGAGACTAGGGTTTAGGTAGAGAGTGTTGAGAGAGAAGAGAGAGGGTGACAACGGGGGGAAAGGGTGGAAATGAAACAGTTTAGGGGAGGGGGTCATTAGGTTTAATTATGGTAGGGGGAATCTAGACCGTTGATAAAAAATGGTCAACGACCAGGATTGGCCATGGTATTGGGTTGGGAATGCTAAGGTCTGGGCCTAAGGGATTGGGCCAAATTAAAAGGGGTCTTGGGCTGGTCTTTTGGATTAAATTTGAAAACAAAAAGGGCTATTTATTAAATACCCAAATAAGTGACTAAAATTAATTTATTAAATAATTAACAAATTATAAAAAAAAGATTTTCATGGATAGAAATGTTTTTAAATAATTATTCAGTATTTTAAGAATACAATGGACCAATTTCTGGTAAAATAATGCAATAATGTAAGCATGAGCTACAATTGCAAAGTTATTGCAATTGTAACAAAAAAGTGCCAATCTGGCCATTTATGAAACAATTTGAACTTAATAGGTCCATAAATAGTAATATTAAATCAAGAAATATTTTAAAATTATTTGTGATGCAATTTTGTAATTATTTATATAAAACAAAATGCCAGGGAAAATTAATTTAGAAGTGTAGAAATTATGGAAAAAATGCCAATTGATGCTAATGCATAGTTTTAAGGTATATATGCATCTAAAAAATATTGTAGGGAAACATTGGGTATCAATAACAAGAGCCTTCTCATTTTCACTAGTGAGGTAAAATTTAATTTTTCCGACGAAGTTTTATTTTTTCTTAACAGCTAAATGTGACTTGAGTCAGATATGACTAGATTCGAGCGGATCTGATCGGAAATAACAAATTTTTCGGCGACCCATTTGCATTAGTATCTTCTCCTCCTCGTTTTATATTTTTATTTTTGTCTACAAGTTATAGATTTAAAAACATATGGTGAAACTCCACTTTTTGGTTTGGTCAGATTTTTGTTTTTCGGCAACTTTCATGCTTATATTCGTTGATTTTTATGATTGAATCCCATCTTTGATTTTTATGATTGAATCCCATCTTTGGTACATTTAGATCGGGTTTGATTTCACTACCCTCGACTATTGCATTATATTATATTTGTTTGCCAATGATTTTATTGGCCGTTTGCTGCTGTATTTTGAAGGGAACAAATGGCAAGGGGTCATTGGGGAAGATGACAGACGGGTGGTGTTAAGGTAAAATACACGTGTTTTTGTCTTAACATCAATCTGGCGTGTGAATTACACACTCTTTTTGTGTTTGGCTGCCTAAGAATTTTGTGTTCAAATGACACATTTGAACCGTGCTTGAAGTGTTCAAATAGAACAAATCTAGAGTGTCTAAGTGAAAAGTGCGGACAACTTTAAGGAGTTGTCAATATATTTGGCCTTTAATATAGGAAAAACTATTTAAGAATGTACAAAATGAATAGAATTTCAAGAAAAAATAATCTCTTTATATGCATATATGTTTGTGTACATTTTAAAAGCTAAGGGGTTTTCCTTTGCAACATTGAACATATGTATATAAGTATCTAATTTTATTTAGATTCATCAAAGATTTAAAATGTTTGTGCTTTCATAATTTTCTTCTTGTTAAAATCTAAAAAGAATATTTTAAGAAAAACAACGGCAAATAAATTTAAAGGAAAATAAGAACTAATCAATCGGTGCCAAAACAAGAGAATCAAATTCAATGAGTTTCTTATTTAATTTTTTATTTTTTATTTTTAGTGTCTTTTTTCCAAGAGAGATTCCTATAACGAGGAGGGAATGGTAAAAGAAATGACAAAGAAAAATTATTGAAATATTTTGCTTTTTTCTACCCATCTTAATTCACAGCTGCTAGAAGTATAGTATAGCATTTAGGTGTGGAGCATGCTATCTAAGTGGAGTCTATATTTGACACGTAAATTTATTTTTGGAGTGAAAGAGACTTATTTTTTGTTTTTACATAAGAGAACTGAAGGAACAGAAAGAAAAAGAAAAGAATGAAAGAGAATTCAAGTTTCCAGTAAGATCAAATAAATATATTTAAGAGTATAATATAGAACGTCAAGTTTTAGACCATGAAAAGATAAATTCTCTTATTCTATAAGGGAGAGTTTAGCATCTCTCCGTCAACATGTCTGTTTCACTACAAGGGTATTTTCAAAATTTCATACTTTATCTTCTTTATAGATATTGTACATGTTAGTTTTATCAGATGTACACGTTGATAAGTTTTTCGGGGCCACATGAATTTCCCAGCTTTTTTGAAATGGCCATTTCCTAATCACGTGGGTCCCCCAACTATACATAGCACTTTTTTAATGATTTGTTTGCAGCCACGTTTACTGTTATGCCCAACCCTCTTTTTCCTTGTATTCTCCCATCTATCAAAATAATTTCCGTATAATTTTTTGTGCAAATTTTTATATTATTTGTAGTTATAAATAGTGTACGGTCAAATCCCAGAATCCAAGTTCATTTCTATGTTCCTTGAAAAACATTTCATAATTGCCTTTGTTTTTTTGTTCGTTTTGAATTAAAACTTTTAATTTTTTTTTACTATCCAAATCTATTTCTCGCGTAAAAAAGATCACTTTGTTAACTTTTTCAATTTCAAAAGTTACTACTCGTTCCAATTTAAGGTCAATTTTTGTTGCAGTAAAGAAAATAACCGTATATGAATCTAATACAGTAGAGATAATATAAAATATTTATTGTAGTAAAGAAAATTATTTTTTCTTAATAATAGATTACAATAAAAAAATACAACACCATACAAACCTAATATTGTAGAAGTAATACAAGATATTTATTTCCAAAGAAGCAAATATTTTTTATTCAACAATCTTTAACAAAAGTAAAATGAATTAGGCACACATAGTGATATGAAGACTAAATTCTGAAATGAACAATAAGCAAGCAAAGTTTGACAGTTTAAACACAAGTATTACCAGCTACACAATTATACCTTACACAATTTGCTGTAATATTATTGGAGGTATTAGCTATTTTACAATAATATTAAAGATAGATTCTCTAATAAAGTAGAAGAAGATCATATATATTATGCTAATATTACGGAAAAAGGAGCAAGGACTTATTGACTTTCTTACAGAAGAATAAAATAAATAAAGAAGAATTTAATTGGAATCCAGAGGGTAAAAAGATAAAATGACGAAGTACTACTTTGGTAACTATCCATAATTATAGGAATACAATTGAATTATGATGTTAATGAAAGGCAATTATTACCATATTGAGAATATAAAATATAAATTAAATATTTTGGTCAGTATACCATGCCATTATTGTTCTTATAAAGTTTTAATATAGGTTTTAGTCACATTTTATTATACATAATTTTTTCCCTTGAAATAAGTGTCTAGCACAAGTTAGTTTATGTATAATCTGTCAGCTTTGAATTAAATTTTTTGTAAGTGTTCAATAATATTCGATTAAGGTTTAAAAAAAGTATTTGAAATTGAAATTGAAAAAAGATTGTGCATTA
>ML294400.1:2200-41383 GCA_005239495.1 Nicotiana undulata
GTGGATCCCGAGGCTTCTTTCCTTTACCGCTTCATTGTCTTTCTCCTTATTTCAAGACAGTGTTGTATTTTCATTCCAGACTTGTATTTAGTATTCTAGTAGCTAGTCCGTGAGATTGTAACACCCCGGTTTTGGGAAGTTTACGTTATCTTATGATTGTTATGTTCCTCCCTTCCGAATTCAAGTTTTTTTTTTGTATTTTTATTATCGACGTTGGAAATATCATTGTTGGGAAAGGTATGTTATTGATGTTCGGTTAAATAGTTGTCCCACTAATATCTCGGAATGTGATAGAAATTGGTTGAGGCTGATGAATTAGCGTTTTATTTCGTACTTAATGATTTTTAATTGCTATTGCAAGTTACACGTTGGCTGGCCTAGCGGGTTCAACGTTAGGCACAATCACGGCCTAAAGGGTGGGAATTTGGGTCGTGACAGAACGCATACCTCAATTTTAATTTTGAGAATCGGCGCTTAAATCATGTCACGCATACGTGTACACAATTTGTCGCGCTTAATTATTTTATAATAAAAAAAACTCGTCCAAGGTTGCGCGAACGCATACCTTGGTTTTAATTTTGAAAGTCATAGTTATGTCAAGCCGATAATAAATTATTAATAACGTCTAAAGCAAGCTACGATATTCAAAACTTATTTTCTAAGACCAATTCGAGATTGATCTGTGCTGGAGAATCAGCTCCGCAAGTTCACGAAATTTAACAAACAAATAACCCGCGTCGACTAAGATTGCAACAACGAAAATTCCACAGTTGAAGAAATAAACAACGAGCATAAAAAAATAGACAAGAACCATTCAAACCAATTAATGTATCACTAAATTTCATCAAAACAGATCCTCCATCTTCCAACCAATCATGAAATCAAACAAAAGCCAACGAGGTATATTAACAAGACAAAACGAAGCATAAAAAAAAATCTAACAAATACCTAACAATTCAATATAAACCAACATAATACTATGGTGAAATTATCGGATTAATACATGAGAAATAAGAACTGAAACTCAATGATTTTTTTCTGTATTTGATTATCAACAAAGCTCCAAATGAATAAATCGGCAGTACATGTCCCACGGCAATGAAGACAAGATTTCTGACCGGAACTACGACTAACGACCTCAGCTTTGAACTGGATAACTCGAACGTGAACCCGAACGGAACTCGACGGGAGGTGGTAACCTCAATCGGCGAACCTAACGAGAACTCAACTTCAAGCTTATCCTAAACTCAAATCTCTCAACCAAATCCCGTTTTCATTACGTAACCTCGAACTGATTTGAGATCTAAGACTGGTGGCTAATGATTCGCCGTATTCCAGCATTTTTTCGCGAAGAGAAAAGGGGTACGACTGCTTCTTTGAGCCGGAGAATGAAGAGCGTCCCTTTTCCTTTCTATGTTTGTATGTGTGTATGTCGAAGTTGCTGGGAGATAAGGCTGGTGGTGGCTGGTCTTTTCCCGGCCAGTGATGACCTGAGCAAGACGAAGAGGCGGAGAAAGTTAGAGGAAGAGAGGTCGTGGTTGGACGACCAGACTCGACGGTCGAGTACGGAAGCTACTTTTCAGGCGGAGGGTGTCTGGCGATGGAAATGGAGGCGGCTGGGGATCCTCCTGTGGGGATCTCTTGTCTATTGGTTAAGAAGAAGAAGAAGGGGTGTTAATGGAGGTTGGTCCGGTGGCAGTGGTCAGGTGAGGTGCAGGCGGCGGTAGGGAGGGGTGAAGATCAGTCTAGGTCTCCATTGTGTGTAAGTCCCTCCTCTTTATTTCTGAAGTTTTCTTTCTATCTCCTTTTTGGAAGAAGAATATTAGGGTATTAGTTAGGTTAACAGGTATTGGGCTAAGGAGAGTGGGCTTGGAAATTGGGTTGGGTCAAAGTCTTGTTGGATTTTAGTTTTGGGCTCGGAAGACTAGGAAAAAAAATATAATGTGTTTATAAAATAAAACTTACTCTTAATTGATTAAATATACTACTAAAATAAAACTAAATATTAAAAGTGAAAATATTTTTGTAATTTTCATTTTTGTGCTTAAGATAAAGGAAAAGAGATATTAGGCCTAGACAAAATATTTAAACGCTAAAATGTATAAAATATTTGGGAGGGTCAAAAATCACGCGTCTACAGCTGCCTCTCTTTGACTGGAAACATGAAGAGTTTTCAGACAAAGAACGACGAGACAAGTTATTTTTTACCCGACACTTATTCAGAGAGACCTAAAACTAATAGAAAGGAGAATGTGACCGAGCCCTGGTATCTGAGCTGCCTACATATCCTTGGCTATAAAAGAATCAGGCCACGTGTAGTTCAGACGTAGGAAGAGTGATGGAGGAGGATACCGAGATAAGGTGTCGAGTGAGGTATCGTTCCGTCGAGGTTCCGTTCCGAGGTCCTGTTATTACATCAAAATCAAAAATGAAAAAGACTAACTAAACCTGTCAACTATGAGTTACAAGATTCCTATCTATAAGTCTTCTGAAGCTTGATCTTGAGTCTTGAATGGTCTTCATACAGACTTTAAATTTGAACCTTGGCGCTTGCTAGTTGCAGGTGCTGATTTATTCTCCCACGGCTTCGACGAAGCATGACGGGACATGAAAAGCTTGTGACTTAGACTTGTCTTGAGCAATCCATATCTTGTCTCCGCTTTTGCACTTGGATACTTCTTTTTGTTTTTCTTTTTTTATTCCAGATTGAGACTACTTCTGTTGATCATCTCGTATTGTCGACTCGCATTTTTGGGTGAGCTTCTGTTGTTGCTAACGCGAATTGAATTCTGAAATGTGTTCCCCTGTTCCCCGGGTGGGTGCTTGATTGCCGAGACTTGGACTGCATTCCCTTGTTCTCCAGGTGGGCGCCTGATTTCCAAAACTTGAACTGTATTCCCTTGTTCTCCAGGTGGGTGCCTGATTGCCAAAACTTGGATTGTATTCCCTTGTTCTCCAGGTGGGCGCCAAACTGTATTCCCTTGTTCTCCAGGCGGGTGCCTGATTTCCACAACTTGAACTGTATTCCCTTGTTATCCAGGTGGGTGCCTGATTGCCAAAACTTGAAACGGTATTCCCTTGTTCTCCAGGCGGGTGCCTGATTTCCACAACTTGAACTGTATTCCCTTGTTATCCAGGTGGGTGCCTGATTGCCAAAACTTTAACTGTATTCCCTTGTTATCCAGGTGGGTGCCTGATTGCCAAAACTTTAATTGTATTCCCTTATTCTCCAGGTGGGTGCCTGATTGCCAATAACTTGAAACTGTATTCCCTTGTTCTCCAGGTGGGCGCCTGATTTCCACAACTTGATCTGCATTCCCTTGTTCTCCAGGTGGGCGCCTGCTTGCCAAAAACTTGAACTGTAGTCCCTTATTCTTCAGGTGGGCGCCTGATTGCCAAAACTTGAAACGGTATTCCCTTGTTCTCCAGGTGGGCGCCTGATTGCCAAAAACTTGGAACTGTATTCCCTTGTTCTCCAGGTGAGTGCCTGATTATCAAAACTTGAATTTGTGTTCCCTTGTTCTCCAGGTGGGCGCCTGATTTTCGAAACTTGGTTCGGACATGTTAAGAGAAGAAGCACATCTCGTATATATATATACTATTATAATATTATGTATATACTTATTGTATGTAATTAAAAATATATCTCATATATGAACATACATAATAGAGAAAAGCACATCTCGTTACTAATATAGGTGAAATTCAACTTCTTCACGAGCTCTTTTCCTTATTTTTAGGGTTAATTTAGGAAGGCTTAAGGAAAGAATTGAAAAGGATTGCTTTGGACCTTTTCTGAGGAATTGAATGCTCTGATTTTTTTTTATTTAACTTGATTCTTGGTCCATATTTATAGCTTGCTGCTAGGGGACGTATTTATTAAGCTGCTTGTTATGTAAAATACCTAATGATGCTAGGTATCTGAAACTTTTTCTTAAATATTGCCTATTTATGTTTTTGATCCCATAAAATTTAATTTTAGGTCACAAAACTCGTTGGGCCGCCCCAACATAACAGAATATGTGACTAACATGCCAAACTCGATCGCTGACAGAGTTTAACCAAAGACTAATAAAAGACTTCAAACAAACTTAAGCAAAAAGACTAAAGAAAAAGACTTCAAAGACAAAGTCAAGCCAAAAGACTAAAGAAGAAAACAAATTTGTCAAATATATCCTATCGATATCGACAAAGACGTGACAATGTAACATTTCATAATTTAAGAAATCAGTTGATGCAATCTTTTTACACAAATAGCCCTCCGGTTGGATTTATTGTTTATATTTTTAGCCGGTATATATAAAACTTTATACTGAATATATATAATAATACACAATATTATACATTTGCATGTTATTTTTAGTTTTAAGCAATTGAGTTAGCGGCTATTTAGGCTATCAATTTGCTTAAAAGACCAAGTATTGGCAGTGACGAACTATTTCATGTAATTGTCTTATAAGAAGGACCACATAATGCGCAAAACAAATACTTCCAGTTTGTTTGTGGAAAATAGTGGACAGGCAAATTAATACATAGATAAGTCCACATCTGTGTGAATGGAAAACGATAGGTAGGAAATTAAATCTAACTGTAAATGATTAATTGGACTATAAATTCTAACTGTAAATGATTAATTGGACTATAAATTCTATAGAAACAGCAGAGAATTTAATTACGAACCCTAATTCTTTTTAGTAAATTACCGCCTGATGTGGCGCACATTTATATCTAATTTCAATCCTAACCCTTCTAATTAAGATGAAGAAGAAATAAAGGATTATTAATTTACAAGCTACATCCAATTAATCTGTTCCCAGCCAGTGAGAGGCTGAACATCATGACTTTTAACCATGTTGTGGGAGTTGATTCTTGCTTCATTAATGGGGACTTGATTAAGATATTCTTCTTCCATTGCCGAGCTTTGGGGGTAACATATCGTCTCGATCTTGCTCTCATTTTTGACAGAAATAATATTAATATCTCTACTAGTACCAGCTGCAACTGCTGCTGTTTCCTTTGTCACTGCTGCCACTGGTCGTCTATCAAATGCTCGAAAGCTTCCTGATATGACGTAAACTCGACATAAACTCATTTCATGCCTTAACTGCAATCAAATGTATTGCATTTTTCCAATTAGACAAAAACAAGAATGATAAATGTTAAGAAGAAATCTCGATCCATTTTAAAGGGCAGTTCGGTGCACAACGCAGGATTCGGAGAAGTGCTGTGCCCCAAGATGTACCGATATAGACAGCAAATCCTAATGCAGTAACATCTCGAACCCGTATTCTATAGGTTATACGGAGATAACTTTACCGTAACCACAAGACTATTACTTTTTCCCTTTTTACTTTAAGTTCACCTTACCCGGGGGTATAGTATATGTTAATTTTGAAATATAAATTGGATTACCTTAGGAATAGAAAAATTTGAAGAGGTGGAAGTTTGTTGTTCAATAGCTCTGTACTCATTCATTTTCCACTTAGTTTTTCTCCCAGTTGGAGCTTTCCCTTTGTAAAATACCATACTTTTCTTCACTCCAATTATTTTACTCTCTGAAGAGTAAACATAAGTAGGAGAACCAGTTGCTTTCCAATAACCAGAAGTAGTAGTCCTACTAGGTCTTCCTCCTCTTGCTTCTCTTTCTTGCCTCGGCACAAAGAAAAACCATTGCTCTGTATCTCCCATGCATAATTCCCCAGGCAAATCTGCATATAAAATAAGAATTTAAGTTATATGCATTGATAAATATAAATAATTAATTATATAATCAGGTTACTTGAAAAAATAATCACGAGCAATAACATTCATTATACTGGCAACACATATAACTTAAATCCATACACGAATAGTATGAAGAATATTAACACAATCACATCACTTATGAGGTACCCCTCCGGTCCAAAATAAGTGATTTTTCCAAATTTTTTTCCTACATTACCCTTTGTGTAAATAGTGTTGGAGTATGTGTTAAAGAGTGTTTATGTAAAATAATAAAGGTTAATATGGTCAATTTCATTGCTAATTAATGTTAAAAGGTGGATTTCTTAATCTGTGGGATAACAGTCGTAGCTAGTGGGAATAGAATCAATGACCTTACAAAAGTTTTGAACCCCCTTGACCATTAAGCTATGCTTTTGGACTGTGTCAAGGTGATTCAAAACATAATATATAAAGATAAAAAACAGATTCGCCTTATATATACAGTGTGATTTTTCGACGAAAAGGGTTCGAGTGAACACTCTTCCGTCTCCTAAATGCGCCCCTGACTATAACATGTTATACTATGCTTAACAATAAAACACGGTCTAGAAAATCCAACTTTTTCTTTTTGTTGCTGTTGGAAAAAGAATCGAAAATGGAATGAAAGGTATGATCCACGCATATCTAGAAAAAAATAATAATAAGAAGAAGATGATGAGATGAGATGTGTACTTGGTAGATGCCAAGGGTCAAGATTATAAATGGTAACAACTGGGATTACTCTATCAAGCTCTGGCCTCTTTCCTTCTAACTTGTTGTGTAAATAGAAAGATATTAATTCTTCTTCAGTTGGGTAGAAACGAAAACCTGGTGAAATTTCCACCATTGTGGTCTTCTAATTCTACTTTCTTGTTTACTTTTGTTAGTACTATATTTATAGGGTTGTCAGCAGGAAATGGGACAAGGATTTTGCCGTGTAAAAGGAGAAAATTTGTAGAGTTATTATATGTAGTGGGGATGTGGTTTGCTATTAAGTTTCCACACGGTTTTAGTTTTCCTAATAGTAGGAGCAATTTTTATGCTTATTTATTACTACCTTTTTATCCTTTTAAATATCATTTATTTAATTTCTTATTTTGAACCAGTCAGCCCTTTCTTTTTTCCAGTTCGGTCACAATCAGGTCCTTTTGTTATGTCAAGTAAAGGTATTGTTTGTTTGGTCAAGCTTTTCAAAAGGTTAAAAGTGTATTTTTTTTCAAAAATACTTTTTTGTATCTAACTTGAGACGTTTGGCCAAGTCTTTTTTGGATTAAAAAAGTGTTTTTGGAAAGAAGCAGAAGCAGTTTTTGAGAAGCAGAAAAAACGTAGATTCTTCCCAAAAGCGGAAGCAGTTTTGACTTTTCTTCTTACCAAGAATACCCTTAATAAAATATAGTGTAAACCAAAATAAACGTTAAACCTAACTTAGGATATTAATGTATAAATATTTCTTATTATTTTTAGGATTGCTTTCTAATATATAGTGACTTTAGGAGTGAATGCTTTTGTATTTGTTGAATGATTTTTAATATATTTAAGTTATATTAAAAGAATTAAGTACTTTTAAATTTTGTTTTCATATTTTACTTAAATAAAATGAAAAGATTTAATTATTGCATGTAATAACAAAATTTTGAGATTATTTATTTACTTATAATATAAACTAGTAAATAAATTTATTTATGACTTTATTCGTAATTTGATATTTAAAAGCACTTTTTGAAAAGTTTGGCCAAACACAAATGTAATCTAAAATAAAAATGTGGGGCTCCTAGTAGTTTTGTCATTTGCAACCTATGAAATAGTGACCTGCTTTCTGCACTCGAGAATATATACGGACGGGCTGGACCGAACTGGACATGGCAAACAGCCCGTCCGACTAGTGGGGCGGGCTGGTTAGTGGGTTGGGATTCCGAACTAGTAGTGGGTTAGAATATTCTGGATTTTGGTGGACCCGCCTCGATTGGGGCTTATCCGGTCCGGACCGAGCAGAGTTAATTTTTTCTAGTGTATGTGTTTCCTTGTTCAATGTGATTGTTACGTAAGTATTTACAAACTTTTAAATAATAAAATAAGTATTTCAAGGCATAAAACTAATCTTTTAAGTTTAAAGTTTTAAATTTAAATTTTGAATTTTAAAATTTTAAAATTGAAATTAAGTAGCTACATAAAATTATTTAATAGGACCAATATGTAAGGATCAAACTTCAAAGGCTTTCATTTCATATTTTCATTGCATAATTTGTCTTCTAAACTAACACATTAAACTTAAATAAGTCTAACAAATTCAAAATAACTCAAATTGTCTCAAATCAACTTAACGAAGTCTCGGAGGGCGCACAAGACAACCATTCATATGCCTCCTTAAACCAGATGTGCCCTCCCACTTTCGATGAACATTAAGGGCTCGACCACAGTTCCTGCACTCTACTTTGCGAACTTCTTTATTTTCTTCTACTACCTCAAAGTGTTCCCAAATATGTGAACGCACGCTAGAGGCACAGGGCATGAGTAAACTTGAACCTAACAAAAATGATAACCACACTTCACTTGATAATGTAATTTTATTGTGGCTACCATGCATAATTGATAAAACTAATTAATTGAGAACTTGAGAGCAATAAGCAATTCAATAATCAAAAGGTAATTGAGAGAGAAATAGATTAGAAGAAGAGAGCTAAGTTGTGAAAAAAATGAAGAAGAGCGGTGGGTGGGTGGGGGGAGGCTATTTATAGTTATTAAAAGGCTAAGAATGTAATTTATCAATTGTTAGGGGGTGGAGGGGCTATTTTAGTAAGGGGATAGGCCGAAATGGCTAAAAGTATTTTTTTTAATTCTAACTGTTACCAACGGTCAAAATAAAAAATGATCGTTGCTAATAATTGATCATTTAAATATATATTTTATGCAACCAGTCTCAATAATAATTTCTTGACTAGAAATAGTTGAGCACTCATGACATAAATTTTTTGAATCTGTCGGTACTAGTAGGAATTGAAAAGTCCCCGATAAAGAACTCAACTACACTTGCAATGGATCTAAACCTCATTTAATAGCATTGCCCTCAGTTTTTCCTTTAAAGAAAGTCCATATGATCAGTTCTAAAGGTGCAATCAGGATATGATTATTCATTTTTTTGGCAAATGTTAAATATGTAAAAAAGGAACAATGACGTAATCAAAAACTAAAGTAGTGTACTAGTGTATGTCAGAAAGCCTGTAGAACTCATCATCTTGAGCATAGGTTAGCCGTTTTTGTTTTAGTAGTCAATCTCTTTTGGTACAAGACTTGCTTTCAGTTTTTCTACAAAAGACGGGCGCTATATTTTGCACCAAATCTAAAATTGGTGTAAAACTTTTTTTTTTATTTCAATGGAATACCAAATTTTGCATCATTTTAAAGTGTGAATAGTGTTGCATCAAATTTAGTGTGACACTATTCATCAACACCAAATTTGGTTTAGTATTATTTTATTTTTATTTTTTAATTATTTTGACTTTTAATATCATATATTGTGTATATAATTAATTTTTATATTAAGATATTTATAATTTTAATTTTATATCCTTTTTTATATATTAATTTTTGTATATATTATATTTATATAAAATTATAAGTTAATTTTATTATTATTATTATTATTATAATTGTATAAAAAGATATATAGCCATTATTTAAAAATGAAATATGCAAATGTAAGATATCTAATGTTGCTAAAATTGAAAAGTGAAAACTAAAATTTACAAAAGAAAATTAACAACATATAAAATAAAAATACATTAACATTAAAAGTACATCAAAGGATGATACATTAAAATTGAAATTACATTAAATTGAAAATAGGTGCTACACGATATAGTGACCACATGTATTATACTGCACAACATGATAATTGAGGACGAGCGTGATCTTAGTGCACCAATTCAAGATGCAAGTGAATGTCCAGCTTCTACGGTAGAAATGACAGTAGATGAAGATCACCAATTTGAATAATTTTTAGCTGGACACAAAAAAATTACGGATAAAGATGCGCATTTCGCACTTCGTAATGCATTAATCGAGCATATATGAGAGAATAGAGGCGAAAGTTGAATATTTATGTGGTACTTAAATTAAATTTGACTATGACGTAATATTTATTTAATTATCTTTTATCAATGATTTCACTTTTAGTTGATTTATCCTTTAAATTAATTTTGTAATAAATGATTATATAAGCGGTGAATGTGAATTATATGTGATGAATATGGAAAAAAGAAAAAAGATAGAATTTGTTTGAAGGAAATAAAAAATCAAATTTAAATAGAAGATAATAATATAATATAGAAGAGAGAGAAGAATATAAAAAGGAATATTCTTTTTTGGTGTACAATATAGTGTAATGGTTGGAACAAATTGATATTACGATTGGAGATGGTCTAAGGTCCGGCACAAATACCTAATAGCTCTATCCACCAAGGCTTTAGCATATTGAAAAAAAAAATCATATACGCAGTATTTTTGGTACAACTAAGATTTGAACGCTAGTCTTTTTCATCTGCTAGGCCGTACCCTTGGGTTGCTTGCTTAATGTTTATGTTAAATATTAGTTTCAAAGGGTAATGTGACTGAACAATGACTACCATATCTATAACATGTCCAGTCTTATCCCACACCGTGGGGAATGGAGAGGATAGTGTGTTCGCAAACCTTACCCCTACCTTGTGAGGATAGAGAGACTGTTTCCAATAGACCCTCGACCGCTTAAGCAAAAGATATGAAATGCAAATTCCTAAGCCAAACTTATGAAGCTTGATAGAAATGGCTCAAGGGTGACTCCTCACGATCATATTAACCAAGAAAGACAAATAATGTCAAACTTTAGAGAATATGCAAACTGCAACTTTGTAAAATGGGATATTGCAAGTTGTTACATAGCAATCCTACACTCATCAACTGCAATGTGCTAACCAAAACTTGAAGCTTCAGCGAGATGGCCAAGTTTAAATCTAACGCTGAAGCTGATTCCATAAAATTTACAAACGACAACTATAAACATGAACACATCAAGTAAAAGCAGTTATTAGAAAGGAGACTGTGTCTACAATAATTTCGGGACGAGTAACCCTCAATGCTCAGATTTTCTACTTCCAACTTCGTGAACCCAAACTGTTATTCCCATCCTTGAGGCTCTATAAATGTCAAACAAAATAACAGATTAGATGACAAGAAACGTTTTCCTATTGAGATCAAACAAATCAAATGACACACCATTCGTTTAAATGATCTGCTTGGAGAAGACCGTTTGGCCTTCTCAGAGTCTGGTTTGGCACGATCAAGTGCCTGCAAAATAGTTATGAATATTATAAGTTCCAAAAACTACAAATTCACAATAATTAGATTCAACAAGCAAACAAGAAAAATAAATCAAGAAATCAGTCCCGGGGTATTCTAGTTACAAGGAACTGTCAGTAAGATGAAAGAACGCCGTTGTGTAGGCAGAATGCAACGTCAATAAAGAAAATCGAAATTAAGGCTGTCCTATGTGTGGGATTTCAGTTGTTGGAGGCGCTAGGATCATCAAAAATCATGCTTCGAAGAATCATATGGACACTATTTAAGGCTTTAAGCAACATGTATTACATACAATAAATCCTTGGAAATTAGCTACCTTAGAGATTGGGGATTTAAGAACTACAGAAACAGACTATAAAAGACTTGTAAACACGTGTGCCCTACATAGATAGAAATAACCAATAGTGTGGAGACTATCACTTCAAATCAAGAGATTAAAAGAGAGAAAAATTGAATAAATAGTTGCATGGAAGCAAAGTTCCTTGTAATCAAACTTTTCCTCTGCCACCTTAAACTAGATCAATCTAAATAGTGCAAACCTCCTTGCAACTTAAAAGTCATATGACTATCTAGATTGGTTGCTGTTAACAGATCTTTTATTGACCTTAAAATACGATCGAAAATATACATTTTTCCCTTGCGCTCAACACCCCAGATTATGACCCAAACTTACCCCCCTGACCAAGTACCCAAAAGCAAAGGACATAAAAAGAAAGGGAGCGAAAGACAGAATATTATAGGATGGAAAAATACATCAGCTCATAACATAAAAAAAGAGAAAAGGATCAGCATTCAGCAATCTAGCAGAAATCAATTGGAGTACATTTGGGCGAGTCAGATTTAACCTTTTCTGCTCCAATTAGACTAAGCAATTTAGCTTTTTCCCAGAAAGACTTTGATGAACATGTTAATGGGAACACAGAACAGAGATCTTCCAATGACCAAGAGAAACAAACTCATACACTATGATAGAATTGCATGAAGAATCATCTCTAAAACAACCTTGCGGTAAGATAGTGCTAACAGTAAATATTTGTCGAGATTGGTGATTCCATCAGCACAAAGTAATCAGAAACATAACCACGAATACAATTTAGCAAATTTTCCAATAAGTATTCTTAGAGGGTAGACTTTGCCAAATGTACATTTGTAATAAAGAATGACTTAAAACATGCTATCATACTATTTCTAAATTTAATCATGTAAGAATAACAATTACCTGTATCAATGACTCCACCTGACGCCTCATTCGAGTATGCATGAAGCATTCAGAACACTGTTTAGAAAAACATCAGAGTTTGAGTTAAGGATATCGGGTTTGGCACAAATATTAATATCATATTGTAGAGTGCATTAACTTACTCAGAGTGCATTAAAAAAGAGATTGTAGAGTTTTACAAGACATTATCTGCTGAAACTGAGATATGGAGACCGGATTTCACATATATGGGTTGCCCAAGAATTTTAGAAGAAGAGGATGTGTGGCTCCAGAGGCCTTTTGAAGAACAAGAAGTTTTGGAAAGCATCAAACTACGCGCTACTGACAAAGCACCAGGCGCGAATGGTTACTTTATGGGGTTCTTCCACACATACTGGGAAGTGGCGAAAGATGACATTATGAAGACTGGAGAATTTCCACTCTCAGGAATTCGGAGAAAAGCTTAAATGCTACATATGTAGCTCTGATTCCAAAAAATGGTGCCACGGAGTTGAGAGACTTCAGGCCAATTAGCTTGATCGGGAGTGTGTACACGATCATCTCTAAAATGTTAACTGAAAGACTGAAGAAGCTGATAGACAAACGGGTGGATAAACATCAAATGGCATTCATAAAAGGGAGGCAGATTATGGAAGCAGCATTGATAGCTAATGAAATTGTGGACACAAGACTGAGAGCCCAGATTCCAGGAGTTCTTTGTAAGCTAGATATCGAAAAAGCATCTGATCATGTCAACTGGAAGTTCCTTATCAAAATTCTAAAACACATGGGCTTTGGCAGAAAGTGGCTAAGGCCTCATTTGTTTGCACTTAATGGAGATCTGAATCTTAACTGATCTCAGACATTAAGTGTGTTTGTTTTTAAAGTCTGAATCTTAATTATCCAGATCTTAATCATTAATTGTGTTTGTTTTTTTTACTTCACAACCACTTAATGGATATGAATAGGTCTGTATGATTAAGATCTAGGCAGAATACATCGGCAGGCCATTAAACTTGTCCTCATTTTTCACTTTGACACTCCATCTTAAGTTCGTTCCATTTGAACACTCCAACCACACATGTCATTTAAACACAAAATGATGATATGGCATAGAGCGTGTATTACACCACTTTTCAGAGCGTGACAAATAAATTTTTCTTTTTATAACCTTTTTTTTCTTTTCTTTTTCCTCCTATTCTTTTGTACCTCATGTCCAGGTCATCACCTTCCTCACAAAAATGGAGCTTGCCGGAATTTTTCATTACCGGAATAAATGGAGCTTGCCGGAAAATCACAAAAAGCTATTCTTCTTTGTTGCTCTCCTCTTTTTCAAAACTACTGTTGCAATAAGCTTAGTAATGTACCTTTTAACTGATTAATAATTAAGTTGGGTTTAACTGTGCAAGTATCGGATCCAAATACTATACGGATCCACGTTAGCTGCTGAATCTTCAAAGTACATCCAGCTAAGCCAAACAAACACCACAAATCAAGCTCACTCTCTTGATCTCCGTTGTCCGAATTTATCCCTCACCGGTCACCGATCTATTCCCTGACCAAGATGGGTACTGGTTTCCTCGTTGGTGTCATCGGCGTTCTAATTCTTTCTCACGCTGCCTATTCCACTATCCAATGTAGGGGTGTGGGGTGGGGGGGAGGGGGTGGGAGCACCGGGGAAGATGATGGATGCAAACAAACACCACCGATTGTAATGGACTTGTAAACTAATTTGTAATTGAACAGAAATTGGAACTCGAATTGGGGATTTTGTTGATTCAACAACAATTCCTTTAAAATTTCGGAAATCAAGCCCAATAGAACTACAATTAAGAATTGAGCCCAAATGCTCAGTACAACTAGAATTGGGTCCAAAACTCCATTAATGAACTTGAACACCTGTAAGAATGGAAATTAAAGTAAGAAAGATTCTAGAAGAGAAGAAGAAGAAAGAACGAGAGAGAAGGAGGTTAGAAGGAAGTTGAAATACCAGATTCTTTAACTTTTTTCTTTTAGTTGTTCTTGCTTTTTTTTAACTTTTTTTTTTCAAAAGCTTTTTTTAATTAATTAATTCAAGTTAAATCCATGTGTCTCTTTTTTATTCGTCACCGTGGTGAGTGAATTACACGCATTGTTTATGTTTGGCTGCTTATGAATTTTGTGTTTAAATGACACATTCAAGGTGTGGTTGGAGTGTTCAAATGGAACGGACTTAAGATGGAGTGTCAAAGTGAAAAGCGAGGACAAGTTTAGTGGTCTGCCGATGTATTCTGCCTAAGATCTATAACAGAGACTTAATTTCATTAAGATGTTATCATCCATATTCATTATTAACTGCCGCCACCGCTTACAATCATCAACTATCACCATGCCGCCGCCACCACCACCACACCACCATCATCATCAATCATAGCCGCCACCATTATCGACTATCACCATCCACCATCTCCACCACTACCGCCACCATCATTCCCAACCACAATCAACACTCATTCACCTCAACTACCACAACTAACTATTCCATCACCAACACAACCACAGCCGGCACTGCCCATCATTATAACCGACCACCACCCACCAACACCTTCCTCAATCACAACTACCACCACCCGCCATTATTAACTATCACCACCCACCACCACCATCCTCAATAATAATTGCCACCATTACCAATCACCACTAGTTACTACCATGAACCACCACCATCAACCAAAACTACCACCAACCACCACCTCTGGTCGGCATTCACCCGTTAGCTATCACCACCAACATCTATCATATTTTAAAAAATTATATATTTTGTTGATAGAATATTAGATTAATAAGTATTTCATTTGAATTTTATGTTTATTAATTTTCAAATAAAGATAAATCTTATACATTCAGATGTTAAAAATCAAACAGTCTTAATCATTTAGTATTCAGATCTTAATATTCAGTTGTGTATTCAGATTCAGATGTCTTAATCTTAGTACACATCTTGATATTCAGATGTGTATTCAGATTCAGACGTCTTAATCCTAAAAAACAAATGAGGCCTAAGTTGGATTCATTTCTGCATTAGCACGGTTAAAGTTTCAATCCTCATCAATGGATCACCGGAAGGCTTTTTCCCATCTCAAAGGGGGTCAGGCAAAGAGATTCACCATCCCCCTTCCTATTTATTTTAGTATGGAGGGCCTCAATAGCATGTTAAAGAATGCCAAGTCAAATAGATGGGTGAGGGAATTCAAATAACTGCAACATGAAAATTTCTATTATGTGATGCAAACATTAACCAACTAAGGCACATCAGATTAATTTTATCAGTCTTCGAGGCAGTGTCAGGCTTACGCGTCAATTGGAGGAAGAGTATGCTATATTCAATTAATGAAGTGGATCAACTACAAAGGCTGACAGGCACACTGGGGTGTGAAATTGGAACCCTACCAACAACCTACCTGGGGTTAGCTTTAGGGGCAACGAACAAATATCAAGATATATGACAAGGGGTGATTGAAAGAAGTGAAAAGAGGCTAGCAAAATGGAAGAGTCAATACCTACCTTTTGGGGGAAGAGTGGTCCTGGTAAACAGTGTGTTCGACTCCATCCCTACTTATGTAATGTCCCTGTTTCCTGTTCGAGCTAAAGTGGAAAAGAGGCTTGACTCAAAAAGAAGAAAATTCATTTGGCAACGTAACAAAGAGAACAAAATTTATCGGTGGGTAAATTGGAAGACTCTTGATAAACGGGGATTTTGACTGCTTATTAGCACATTTTAGCTTTTGTATTAGTCCAAAAGCATTGAATTGTGTTCCCGAAACTAAGGAAATTGTGCGAAAAGGCTAGAAGTTGGTCTCCCGAGATGAAACCCGACTCAAAAAGGAGTACACCGAAGAACAAGGCAATAAAAGGCGCAGAAGCACAAATGTGCGGTCCGGAGAAGGAATTCATTTGGCCACAGAAGAAATTGCGGACCACAGAATTCCATCTGCGGCCGTAAACCAAGAGGAAGAACTTAGCAGAAATGTGCGCAAAGTGCGGACCGCACATGAATTGTGTGGCCGCCTAAGTTGCTCAGATTCGGGTGCGGGTATCTGATACGGGGACGGATCCGGATATGGATATGGGTGCGGGGATTCGACTAATAAAAAATAGAGCTATAAAAATATTGAAAATTTTGATAGATATTCTGTGAAGAACTTACAGAATATTGTAGAATTCAATTTTTCATTCTCCGAAATGGACATTATTCTTTCATTGTCCTAAATCTGTTTTATTTTGATTTTGAGAAATAAAAATCTCAATTTTTCTCCCCAATTTATCGATGGAATCCGGTCAAAGTGTCCAAAGTCATTTGACCGAATCCGGGACGTATCCTGTCCCCGTTCTCGTCCCCGTCTCGTATCGGGACAACACCAAAATCGAGAGTCCGCGCAACTTAGGTGGTCGCAAAGCTGGGCTAAGAGTCGAAGATCAGAGAGTATGCAAAAAGACCAAGTCCAGGAGCTTCTGTGAATTGCGGACCGCACAAGAATTGTGCGGCCACAATCCTAATTGTGCGGACCGCAGAAGATTGCCTCGCGACCGCAGTTCAGATATGTGCGGCCGCAGAACTCCAGTTCCTAGCAGATAAAGAAATCTGCGGACCGCACCTGGAATTGTGCGGCCGCAGAATTTCCCGATGGGCATTTTTGTCCGAGATTTTCAGCCTTGAATAAATAGACAGTTTCACAAAATTAGGTCAAGTTTGAACCTCTGAAGTTGTTGTAGATGTTTTTGTTTACTAATTTAGGAAGTTTTACATTACTTTGGTGTTTTTTGCATTAGATTTAGTCATTTTAAGCTTCCATTATGAGTTTATTAGTTTTTCTTCTTTATTTTCTTCAAACCCCATTATGAGTAGCTAGACTTTTACTAAGATTGTGATCCAACCCTAGTGTGTAAACTTTATGTGTATCTAATTTAGTGATTGTTTATGATTGGGTGTTGATTAATTAGCTTAGTTCATGCTTTATTGTAGAATTAATGGTTGCAAACATTAATTCATGCCTATTTGACATAATCTCTACTTGAGAAAGAAGGACCTAATCTAGGATTGCTTAACTAACAAGAAATTGGGTCAATTGAGAGATTGATTAACCCAATTAAAGGGTTCAACCTACAGATAGTAATAACCCGACTTGAGCTCTTATCAACTGTTTTGGGTGATACCTATTTGGTCTTGAGAAAGCCAAATTGGCAAAATCATTCTCTGACCAAGAGGTATTGAGTGGGTAATGTAGAGATGAGAGCTATAATACACCCCAATCAACAAAACAAACATTAACATTTTTATCTCATTAGGCAGTCCTAGGCCTTTTATCCATTTGGAAAAACCCTAAAAACAATTATCTCTAGTTTATTTTCTTTATCTAGCAATCAGTAGATTAACAGTAGAAATAGAAAACAAATCCCTGTTGTGGAAGTGCAATTTAGATAATCCAATTGCTCATTTGAAATATATATCCCTAATTCCCATCTTAGCTCCCAGTGGATTCGACCCCGACTCCTAGTTGGGTATTTCTATTGAGGTGTGTGCTTGGGATGTGATCAACTCTCATCTCCGGCAAGAAAGTGGGTGGCATAGGTATCAAACATTTGAGGAAGCAGAACAAAAGCCTACTTTCAAAATGGCTTTGGAGAAATAATTACGAAGAAGAAGCATTATGGAGGCAGGTGATCAACTACAAGTATGGCCAGTTATCCCATTGGTGCACCAAAAACGTGAAAGCTACTTTTGGAATGAGTAATTGGAGAGCTATCAGATCTCTTTGGCCCACTTTCATCACCAACTGTGGCTTCAATATTGGAGATGGCAGTAGAATTTCTTTCTGGCATGATAATTGGCTTCAAAGATTTATTTCCTAACTTATACAACTTGCTATCCAGTCCTGAAGCAACAATTAGGGAGATGTGGGGTCAGCAGGGGTGGAACTTCAATCCCAGAAGGTCTCTAAATGAGTGAGAAATTGACAGAGTAGCTGAGCTATTGAGGCATCTGGAGTTATTTGAGGGCACAACAAATACTGCAGATTCTTTGATAAGGAAGGGACTAGCAAGAAGACATTCACAGTCAAATCAGCTTACACCTTCTATCGGGAAACAATCAGGGAGACACAATTGACCTTGGAAACAAATTTGGAAAACCAAGGCTCCTTTCAAAGTGGTATGCTTTACATAGTTAGTTGTTAATCAGGCCTGTCTAATGCAAGAGAACCTAATGAAAAGAGGATTTTGATTGAGCTCGAGATGCTTCCTGTGCTCTACAGATTCAGAAAGCAATAGCCATTTGTTTCTGCACTGTAGAATTACTTCCCAGTTGTGGCAACTTTTTCTCAGCATGATTGGACTTAGGTGGACTATGCCAAAAACCACAACAGGTTTACTGAGATGCTGGCATAATCAGGAGGGCAGTGTAAGGCAAAAAACCTGGTGGAATTTGATCCCTGTTTGCATATGGTGGATAGTTTGGAAGGGAAGGAATACCATGTGTTTTGAAGACAGAAGCAGTCTTATTCAGAAGTTAAAGATGAATTCTATTCTGTTGTTTCACTTTTGGTGTAAGGAAAATTATGTGAATGATGAAGAATCGATTTTAGACATCATAGAATCCTTGCAAGAAGAACAAGGATAGGTTCTGGCTTCTTTTGAATCTGTAAATGGTTACCAGCACAACCTTTGTGCTGGGTTTCTTTGTTTATAATAATACTAATTGTTACCTTTGTCACAAAAAAAAAAAAATCTCACCTTAACATGATAATTCACGTAAGCATGAAAGGTCGATAGGTTCCAAACAGTTCTGTCCAGTTTTCTGCCTTCCACATGGCGAGGAAAAATGACTGCTTGTCAAAAAATAAGTTGAGTCATGGAAGAGGCAAAATATCAATGGAATAACTAGTTAAAAAACTAGTATTACCAAAACTAACAAATCCGGCATTAGCAGATAATGCTTCTGTAAAAGCTTCCTTCAGTTCTTGAGGAGGAGATGGAGACCACAAACAAGGAGGGGCATTGTTAAGTCCAGCAGTTCGCCTGGCCTCAACAAATTCCTGAAGAAAATCAAATTTCAGAGAATGAGCCACCCCCCCTTTAGGCCCAGAAGAACAATATACCAATAGAGACGGAGAAGCACTAACAATCTTGCAACAAAATTGAATGAAAAGGCTGGACTGTTTCACAAAGACAATAGCCCATATACAAATCATTGTACCTTCCAGACTTACTCGAAGACAGACACAGTTTCTTTCGTATTACAAATGATATAATAAGTAATAACCTCACTCTTACTAGAAAATGATAGAGGATGACAAGCAAGTTGGTAGAAGAAACAAATCATATTGTATCCAATTGCAAAGCAATCTTCAAACTCATAGGAAGAAGGTTCAATTTGGATGTTCAAATATCAGAATCTCTAACAGAGTAGTCCATTAGTACAAAATAAAAATAAAAGGAACTTTTTATCATACTACTTTTATTGGAAGCTATTTAGTCCTCACGCCTTTTAATTTCTTGGATTGGGATGATAAAATAATCAAGACGACCAGAGTAAAATATGTATCGTATTACCTGTAGGAAGGAAGTTGCAAGAACGGTATCTATAGAATCATTAAATCTCATAGGAAATGTGACAGTGACCTTGTCCGCCTGCAAACAGCCAACACATAGCATCGTTTTTAATCTGAATACATAATAGGATCCTCGGAGATACATACTAAAATAACTAACAATGCGCCTTTTAGTAAGGCAAGGAGAGAGAGCTTTGATGAGAATGAAAGACCAACGGCACGAATTTAGCCCAGTACTTAATGGTCAAGCAAAAAGGTTGTCAAAAAGAGATTATTTTTAATACAGCCAGATTAGAGGAAATAGCACATACAGAGAAGAGAACTTGACTCCACGAGGAACTCAAATTCATGCAGACATTTAAAGAGTACTTATGCATTCTGAAGAAACTATAGACTTTTCACTGCAGCATTTTGAAATGGATTTATGCTTATCAAACTACAGCATATACACATGAGTCATAATTTTTGCCCATCTTGTGCATGTGTTAAAATGAATAAGATTACTCGCCTGAGGTACAAGGAAAAAAGACTCATTTGGCCGATGAACCAGCGCAACAGGCTTGCCTAGATCGGAAGGAACTGTCCTTGAAACAAGATGTTTTAGAACTGCCCTCAGTGGGGCTCCCATTACGACCTCCCTCACCGATGCAATCTTTGTCAAGAGTGCATGTTTGTGTTCTACAATCAGAAACAAATATCATAAGCACTGCTAAATTGACATGTCTGCAACGTATATTCCAGTATTGTAACTGAAACTTTCAGCAAGAAATGGAAAATAACCTAATTTAGAAGTATCAAAGACTTCTTCCTGACAATTAGTAAACTGCGTACAACTGATCACAAATTCAAAGAGAATTGAAATAATAATCATACCAACTCATATGAAAAACTAAATGCTATACATTTGACTTGTACTACCAACACAAGTTTGTGTCTCTAGTTCGACCAGCTCAAAGATTAACACCAAAGTTGAAATTACATCAGACTGTGAGGAGCGGTGTGCTGAAAGTAGAGGTATGATTAGTTTTAGGTAATTTTAATACTTCATAAGGACAAAAGCAGGTCCAATGAAATGCTTAATAATATGGTATTCAAAACGTTGTAAATAGTAAAGGTTCATAGTTTCCATCACAGAAAATGGATGAGTGAAAAGGAAAGTAAATGGAGGAAGTATATTACAAATAGCTTCAGCTTTAGGTGAATTCGAACATCCAACACAGATCCAAGTGAACCATGGCACACAGACTCACAGAGTTATATTTTGCAATGGCTTTTGGTCTTTATTTCACACGGAGCTATTGCCTCTGCTTGTACACTTCAGAATAGTCAAAAGCAAAAAGCGCAAAAAAGTATCATAGTCTGTTGAGGCTTTAAGCGCAAAGCGCAATTAAAGCTTAGGTTTTAGCAAAGAGAAGCGCCAATGAAGAAAAATTAAAAAAAGATATGTAATGCAAGAAAATGTAACTATAGATACAAATAATAATAATAACAATAACTATAGGAGTCAAGCTATATATATGTTGCCGTGCATTACAGGCAATACCCAATGCTGAAGGTGCACAAACCTTAGCACCTTGACGCCTAAACTAAAGCACCAATTAAGCGAGGCAAAGCGCATAACTAGGGCTTCACCGAGCTTCAAGGGTTAAGCACCCTTTACTGAGATTAGGCTCACCATGCTAACAAAGTGGGCCTAGGACAAAGGTAGTGTTGAAGTGTGCGGCCATCTAATCTAAAAACTTAAACGGTTAGAGAGAGCACACTTCTATTTACTTAATTATGTCTTCAACACGCCCACACACACGCCGAGTTGATTTTTTTGTGGAACAAACACGTGAAAACTCTTTTTAAGAATGTTGGCAATGAGCAATGAGACTTGAATCCATGGTCTTTGCCTACTTTGGTACCATGTGTAAGTGCATAAGCATCTCAAGTAAAAGCAAGCTTAAACTTTAAACTGGTGGCGAGAACACATATTTATTTACTTAATTATATCTTCAACAAGTAGTAGATCGACATGTCGAGTTGAGATAGACAAGCAAGAACAACACAATAGACAGAGACAAAAAATTTGGCGAAAAATAGAGAGAAAATTTATGAGCATAGACTTCAACACCCTAAACATCCAAACCGAATTCAACAATGGGTGAAGTAACCAAAGATCTTTAAAACCTACTTAATCAACGCAGGACTATCTATGTCTTTGTATGTATGTGAGCGTGTGTTTGTGTGTGAGAGAGAGGGGGAGACACCGTGGAGATGAAAAGTGGAAGAGGGTGTTGAGAACCTTGGGTACTTCTGTCGATTAAGAGGGGGTACGGGAAGAGGGAAAAGGGGACTGAGAGGGGATAATGTGTGAGTAGCAATTTGTGCTCAATGAGTCTCAATTTCGTAGAATGTTTATGATATTAATGAATCCCAAAAAAGGAGCAGGTGGGGCTGAAAGAATGGAAGCAAAATCTGTTTAGCGGCAAGATAATAAAGATGAGTTTGCTGAAATGATTAGTTGAAGTTTGTGGCATAGAAGGGTTTTTTGGATGAATATTGATCATATGCGACACTAGCAGTGGTGGTCTAATGGGAATCCAATAGGCAGACCTCATTAACATATCAGTGAAGAATATCGAAGGTGCTAGACAAAATAAAATGGTGTCGACTACACCTAATTTATTTATTCATGGAAGACAGCTTCTGATGATGCTTGGTCGTCAAATATCAGAATCAAGAGTAGACAGCCAGAGATTCCATTTATGCTGGATTGAGAAAGCTTAACATCATGGAAAATGTAACTTCTGGATTACAAGACAATAAGAAGAGATTCACAGGGGAAAATGGATAAGCTGGATTTCATTTCAGTATTGCTTGAACTTTCTTTATTGATAATGAGAATCAACTGGTTACGAGGAACGGAAGTCTCATATGCTCAACATTCAGATGACTTTACTTGTCGTTTCCTTTTCGGCAATACAGGATAACTAGCTTGTAGAGATGAGTAGGTGAGTTTTGTAAAGAAAACCTCTAGCTTGTATAATTGCTTCCTATACAGTTGGTGCATTGGACTTGTACTCTTTTGTTAAAAGATTACATACTTACCAAAATAATATAAAAATCAAATACCACGAACAGCAAATTCAGAAGTTCCCTAGCATGGAAGTTCGATTTGGAGCCAATAGTAAATGCTACATACTAATACAACGAAATATACAGTTATAATATGCCACTACTCAGACAATATATCTTACTCTTAAAAGCTGAAAGAATGAGTAAAATGTTGATCAATCTCCCTTTTAGTTTGAGAAATAGATGTATGCCCAGAAACAAAAATGAATTCCAAGAGAAAACACTGAAAAACTCAAATACTTAAAATTTTCAATGTTTCAAAAAGAGAAGGAAATGCTGAAATTAACTGAAGAAAAACCTTGTTTCCTTGTGTGTGTGTGTGGGTGACTGGGTGCTTATAATGAGTGTTCTCGACTTATATTGAAAATAACTTTGTAAAACAGGCATGCAATATGAAGTTAATACAGTCACATTTGTTTCTCAGTTACCCTTACAACTAAGGACCTCCAAATTTTCTAGTAATTGCAATTTGGACTAATATATTATATCCTCCAGCACAATTATGGCAAGCTTATAATGACCTTAAAGAAGAAACTTGCAGAACCTTCATCTGGGGGAAGTTTTGACAAGTTCAGTTTAAGTGTGAGATTAAATCCATCTCTTGGAGGATCAAGAATTTGTGCAACTACACCATATGCTGCTTTTATGGCTTCTAGCGCTCCAAGTGGAAGTCCACCAAAGAGGACAGTTTCTGGAGGTGGTATGGGCAATGATACCGAAAGAAGCAGGACATTTGGATTTTTCACCGAAGCCTGCAGAATGTGTTACATATTAGTCAGCCAGATATATCATGCTGTTTCATTTCCTAGAAAAACGACAGCATGTCAAGATGAAAGATGTCACCATCTCAACTAACATTACAAAATAATGATTTTTTTGATAAGGTAAAATTTTTGAAGTAATTACAAAATAATGATATATGTGTTTAATGGTTCTTTTACTTTTTTTTTAAAGGAAAAAAATGGAATACATAAAAAGAAAAAACATCACACTCACCTGAATATGGTAACGGATATCATCAAATTCAACCCATTGGCAATCCAGTTCAACTCCTTTCTCAAGACTGCAAAATAAGGATGTGCTATCAGCATCTACTACAGATTAATTACATAATTAGAGAACATATCGACTTTAATTGCACAACATAGACTAAATATTTGGAAGATTCGAGCATCAATAAACTAGGTAAGTCAAGTTCTATAGAGCGGTAGTTAGACCGGTCATGTTGTATGGTGCAGAGTGTTGGCCACTCAAGAATTCCCATATCCAGAAGATGAAAGTTGCAGAAATAAGGATGTTGAGATGGATGTGCAGGCACAATAGGTTGGATAAGATTAGGAATGAAGCTGTCCGGGTGAAGGTGGGCATGGCTCCCATGGAAGACAAGGTGAGGAAAGCTAGGCTTAGTTGGTTCGGGCATGTGCGGAGGAGAAGCCCGGATGCCCCGGTAAGGAGATGCGAACGACTGGCCTTGACGGGTATGAGAAAAGGTAAAGGGCGGCCTAAGAAATATTGGGGATAGGTGATCAGCGAGGACATGGGGACGCTGCAGATTTCCGAGGTCATGGCCCTTGATAGAAAGTTATGGAGGTCAAGCATTAAGGTTAGGAGATAGGAGGTTAGTCTGATATTGTTTTATTTTACGCTGCTAGTGGCTCCAGTTGTGTCCTAAGTACTTCATTAGGATTGTAGGTTAGGTTGTAGGAAGCTAGTCTGGTAGTGATTTGTCTTAGTATGTTAGTGGCTCTTGTTGTGTCCACATTATTCCATTGCGTCTGTAGTACTGTGCCATTATTACTGCTTAGTGTTATTGTCTTCCTCTCTATTTGCTGGTTATTACGTTGTTGGTGTTATCTTTCTTGTTTCTTTTGTTGTTACTGTTACACTGTCTCGTTCCATCATCTTGTGTCAAGGGTCTATCGGAAGCAGCCTCTTTATTCCTCCAGATTAGGGTAAGGTCTGCGCACACACTATCCTCTTTAGACCCACTTGTTGGATTTCATTGGATTGTTGTTGTAATAAACTAGGTAAGTCCCATTTCAAACTTTTAGCATATTAAGTACACCAATTAGCGAAAGAATAAGCTCATAGCAATTGGACAAATCAAGAAACCAGCTGTTATAATCCTGAGCAGTTTTGGTTCTTTAAGTTTGCCAAAAGGTAGCAATTTCAGTCTCCAACAAATATTTAACAAACTTTGGTTATTAGACGAAGGAGAGCCAATTTTAAAAAAAAAATTATCGGAGGTGCAACTGAAAGATTGTCACCGTATCGGAACAGGATGGGTGAAGTGGAGTCTCGCTTCGATGTCTTGTGTGATAAGAATGTGCCATTGAAATTTAAGGGTAAGTTCTACAAGGTAGTGGTCAGACCGACTATGTTGTATGGGGCAGAGTGTTGGCCAGTCAAAAAGTCTTATGTCCAGCAAATGAAAGTAGCAAAAATGAGGATGTTGAGATGAATGTGTGGGCATACTAGATTGGATAGGATTAGGAATGAAGTTATTCGGGACAAGGTGGGAGTGGCTCCGGTGGAGGCTAAGATGCGTGAGGCAAGGTTGAGATGGTTTGGGCATGTTAAGAGGAGAAGCACAGGTGTCCCGGTCAGGAGATGTGAGAGGTTGGTCGTGGGAGGTGAGAGAAGGGGTAGAGGTAGACCAAAGAAGTCTTGGGATGAAGTGATCCTGCCGGACATGGCGCAACTTGAGTTGTCCAAGGACATGACCCTAGATAGAAGGGTGTGGAGGTGTAAGATTAGGGTGGAAGATTAGTAGGTAGTCGTGCGTTTCTCTTTGTCATCCCTAGTCTGTTGGTATTAGTGCTAGTATGGTTCCCTCTTTTCCTTAGTTTGCTATAATCGCGTGTCCTGTTCTGTTACTACTTACCTTTAGTAATTCCATAGCTGCTAGCAGTACTTCGCCATAGTCTCGTATGTTGCCTCGGACCCTTTGCCTGAATAGACTATCTTGCTATAGCTTGTTATTGGTACCTCTTTCATATTCTTTGTTGTTATCTCTGATTTAGTTTTCTAACGATTTGTCTTGCTATCACTTGTTATCAGGGCTCCCTTCACTTTCGCTAGCCGAGGGACATTTTGGAAACAGTCTCTCTACCCTTCCAGGGTAGGGGTAAGGCTGCGTACATCCTACCCTCCCCAGACCCCACATGGTGGGAATATACTGGGTTGTTGTTGTTGCAACTGAAAGATTGTAATTGTATGCTTATGATAAGAATAACAATAAAAATGCTAATTCCAACAGATGCATATAAGTACTTCATCTTTATAATCAAAGCACAATAACTAGTTAAATTTTTTGCAGAAGCAACAAAGATAGCAGCTGTAATCAATCAACTCCACCAAAAAAAAAAAAGGAAAAACAGTAGAATGTAATCCACAGTTCCCTAACCGACAATTTTGACCCGCAAAAGTGTAAAAAAAATGGGGAGTTGAAAATGTGAAATGGTGGAAGCTTACTTCTGGACGCGATTGGACAAGATCTGAAGGAGATATCTGGAGGGAGATTGCAGTAATATCATCGATTTCTTCGATCTCTTCTCACAAGAAATTAACAAAGAGTGTACAGTGGGTTTTCGAAAATGAGAGAAATTAGAATAAAGGAAAAAGGAGATAAAGAGAGAGAAAGACAGAAATATGAGAATCTTGAATGGACCCTTGATCCCGTCTTGTTAACGTTCAATTTCTATTCTGATACTGATATCGTTGAAGTCGAGAAGTGAAGTAAGAAAAAATATACCGAACACCACTTTTCAGTTTTTTTGTTTCTTTCTAAATTAATTAACATTAGGATAGAAGGGAGGAGGAGGAATTTTTTATCTTTAAACTTATTTGTTGGCAAAATACATAAAAAGAAACTTAAAGTTGGCCCCGTATATCTATCTCATACTTCAACTTATCAGATCGTATAGACATTTTAAGTTGACACAAATATGTCTCATGAACATTTGAATCATTGCTCTAGCACAACTTTTCCTTTAGAATTTGCTCTACCCCTCAAATCTAATCACAATTGGTTCAATGGCATCAATTATTGCTTAAAGGAATTATTTTTAATGAAAACTATGGTTTTCCTATATTTTCTTATCAAAATACAAAAATTGACCCTGGGCCCGCTTGATCTAAACTCGAGGTTCGAACCAAAACCCGTTTACCCAATCTCCCTCGAGTCCGGATATACAATTGGTTTGGAATCCGACCTCAATTAGAGGTCTAAATCCCCAAATTTTGAAATTCCTAAGTTCTACCCAACATCCCAAAATTTTTTTACCATGAAAATTCTAGATTCTAAGTTGAAATCTTGTCAAAAGTTGTTAAGCAATGAAAGGAATTAGATAAAGATCACTTACCCATGATTTGGAGAAGTTTGGGTCTTTAGAAAATCGTCTATGGAAGTTTAGGGTTTGAGAAAATTAGAAAAGAGGTGAAAACCCCGTCTAAAATACCAATAAATAGCTTGTAGTTATCGCATTTGCGAACAGGGGTTCGCATTTGCAAACCCTTCGAACTTGAGCAGTCATCGCAAATGCGATAAATTTTGTCGCATTTGCGACATACTAGAGTCTCGCATTTGCGAGATCTGTGGTTGGCCCAGGACTTCACATTTGCGAAGTCTGATCTCGCAAATGCGAGATCGGAGACATGCCAACACCAGATTTTTGTTGTGATAAAATTTTCTAAGTCTAGACACTATGTAGCCTACCCGAAACTCACCCGAGCTCTCATGGCTCCAAACCAAACATGCACGCAAGTCTAAAAATATCATACAGACTTGCTCGTGCGTTCAAATTATCAAAATAACATCAAAACTACAAATTTAACCTCAAAACTCAAGATTTTCTCAAGAACACTCAAATTCCTAACTTTTCAACTGGATGCCCGAATCATGTCAAACCAACTCCGATTCTCATCAAATTTCACATGTAGGATTTAAATATCATAACAAACTTGTTCCGGACTCCGAAACCAAAATACGGGTCTGATACCAAAAAATGCACATATTGTTTCATTTCTTTATTTCTTATAATAACCACCAAATAATTTTCTTCAAAAAATATTTCCTAAGGCTAGGGACCTCGGAATTCAATTTAGGGCATACGCCTGAGTCCCATATCTTACAGCGGACCTCTCGGGATCGTCGGAACACAGATCCATGTCCGTTTACTAAAAATGTTGACCAAAGTCAACTAAATCCAAATTTTAACTCTAGAAATTACTATTTCTCATATTTTCACATAAAGGCTTTCCGGTTTCACGCCTGGACTGTACGCGCAAATCGAGGTAATCAAAATTAGTCTTTTTAAGGCCTATGAGCCTGGAATGGAGTCTTAATTTATAAGGTAACCCTTTTTGGGTCATCACATGGTGCAATATGACGATAAGAGTTAGATTTGAGTCCCAACTCATTATGGTATAACATGCCATTATATGGGTAAGGCATTGAGTTTGAATCCCAATGCACTATATTGATGATGTAATGATGACTAAAGAAAAATAATATATTTTTCATGAAAAAGCATGAAGTTTGTCCCACTTGATTTGCTCCATTCTTGAAGTGAATGTGATAATGATGCATAATAAGTCTAAACGAAGACAAGTGGTTGACCAATGAACATGGGCGTGCCAAATACCAAAATAATAATAGTCATTATTATGGTAATATAAAAAGGAGAACAGTAAAGGTTCTCAAAATAATCTTTCAAAGGTGAAGAAAAAGTATCAATGTGGTCTGTTAATACGAGACACGCTCAGACGATTTTAGTCTATTTTTTGAAAGAATGCGACTTATGACAAACATTGCAAATGCAGACGCATTCCTGAAAGTGAATGCGAAAATATACATGTGATATAAATTATGCATAAGAATGTGCTTATGCATGGTTGGATAAATACTATAACTCGCCTCTACTGGGAGGTTTGAGAGAAATAAAGATATGAATTTTACAATGTGGTTACATGACTATGTCATTGGTCGCGTATATATGGTACGCCAAAAATATTTTGTCATGTCTTATAAGAAGTTATTAATGCAAAATTAAGCAATAAATGATTTTGCTTATGATGATTTTGACCATGACAATTACTATAAAATAATTTTCTCTGTAATGGAGACATTCACCATATGGATGGTGTGACAAAAGATCTTGTAGTACAAAAGCAGTTAAGAGCTCCGGAAGACTGATTTGTTACTACCCGGATAAATGAAATTGTTCATAACATTATAGTAAGTCTCAAAAGAAACCTTTTGAGTTTCAAACATATTAGCCAAAGTGGTTGGCATTTGAGACTATAAATGAAAGGAAGATTGAATATCTTCATATTACTATAATCATACCGAGTAAATATGAAAGGTTACCCGATTTTTCTTCTATTTGTACTACAGATGTATAAGTATGATGATGGAATCGCATGCCATAGTAAATTAAATATTTACTGAAACAAATATTAGTTGGCATGACCAGTTGACCATCCCGGTTCAATTATGATGCGAAAATTAATTGAGAATTCACATTGACATATATTGAAAAAATAGAAGATTTTTCAAGAATTCTCTTGCATTGCTCATCTCATGATATACTAGTTACGGTTGGGATTGAATACATAATTCTCTTGTGTTTCTCATCTTATGATATACCAGTTACGGTTGGGATTGAGTCCCTTGATATCTGGAACGAATAAAATGTGATATATATGTATGGGCCCAGTCACCTGCAATGTGGACGGTTTACTATAATATGATTTTAAAAGATGCATCTATAGTATATTCACATATGCGTTTGTTGTCAACTTGCAGTGTGAATATTGCAACGTTGATTGCTCAAATTATTGGAGCATAGTTCTAGAATATAAACTATGATAATTCTTGATATTGTTGGTTTAAATCCAACTTGGTTTAGCAGAAATTATATGCCTCTAATTATAGCTAAACCATTGGTTATGAGATGTTATATTTAACATACAACAACACTTGTACGCATCTAGCCAAGTTATGATAAATTCTCCCTATCACAATTGATTCAGGATCAGGAACCAAATAATTTTCATCTAGAAATATGGATGTTCTATATGATTTAATTGTTCCACCATAATTCACAATGACGAGTCCCCAAAGAAAGTTGAGGATATGTGTATGTGATCTCAACATTAGGGGAAGAAAATTAGCAGCTGAAAAAGTAATCATGGAATGAATTATTATGAGTGTACCTAGATCCTCGTACAAGAAAATGTGAACTTGAAGTTCAAGTGATAATTCATTTGTAAAATATTGCCAGGCGTATTTGCTGACTCAAAGCTAAATGTTATATTTCAGCTGCTAATGCCCCAAATAGAATAAAGTACATGATGGACATAGTGTATGGAACGCATGAAGCGTAATAGACTAATCGGTTCCAAAGATAAAACTCCTTGAAGAAGGAAGGAGCAAATGATAAAGATGGTCATACTTAGGAGGCAAGTGCTCTGTAAGAGCACCATGACATAACACTTTATAAGACCTCATGGAAGAGGCTCAGGTACCTGAAAATAATGAGATCTTGATAAGTTATGTCTTTATTGTGTGATGATGGAACCAATGTAAAATGATAATCGATGATATTGTTGATATAATCGCTCAATAATTTTAATATTGACGAGGATCTTGAGCTCAAATCTGTCATGGAATTTGGACAGATAAATGATTGGTCAGTGAAAAATACGCAATCAAGATTGGCTTCACTTGGAAAACGTGAAGTTTTGGACTGATAGTCCCAACACCTGAAAGTATAAAGCAGTAGAGTGACACAAGATTTTACGTAAATGTCATGTCATTGATTATATGGAAACATGTTCCCTTGTGGTGGATACATTTGCTTTCAAATTTTAGTTTGGCAATGCCTGATAAATTTGATATGTGTATATAAAAATCATTGAAGGATTTAAACTGTTCTGAAGCATGTTAAGGTTCCCACGAAATTTATTAAATAAATCTTCAACAAATCTTTATGTGGATTGGGGCAATCATGGCGTACATGATTTATTTTTGTGTATATTGCAATTGGTGCACTATATATCTCGCTAGAACCATGAGTATAACAATATGCTAGCGAGATATAGTTTTATTCCTATATGAAGATATTGGAATACTATTAGTATTATATTACAAAAGGAATCATTGATATAGATTTGTTTATTCTAACAAATAGTATCAAGATTTTGTTGGTTATGCAAATGCAGGCATTTTCTGAAGTTTGTTATTTAAACAATCTATTTGTATGTGAGAGTGCTGTCATATTATTATTTCACAAGGCAGTCAATTGTTGATACCTATCCAAGTAATGTCAATATACCAGCAACTAATAAAGCAAGTGACTCAACACACAACACACGTGTGACTTTTCCTTGAAGAGAACATTCCAATAATAGTGAAGGCAATGATATTTGTTTATCTCAATTGAAAGAAGGATATATTGAAGGAGACACAATAAATCATATATTTCATCAAAGTTTTTTGTCAGGCCCAATCTTCAACAGAATGATGAAATGGATGTTCAAAAATTCGTTCAAGTGATAATTTGGCGGAATAATTCACTAAGGCATTGACTATCTTAACATTATAGATGTTGTTATACAAGCTTGGAATTCGTCGTCTCCGGAAAATAAAGTATTGTTTCATCAGGGGGAGACAAATACGCGATGTACTCTTTTTCCCTTGGCTAAGGTTTTATCCCACTGAGTTTTCCTTACAAGGTTTTTAATGAGGCAACAAGTAATGCCTATTACAAGATATGTGTACTCTTTTTCCTTCACTAAGATTTTTTCCTACAAGGTTTTTTCTTAGTAAAGTTTTAACGAGGCACATTATCTATAGACATCCAAGGGGGAGTGTTATGAAATATTATAATTATATTAGTGGATGCCTATAACTCCTAAAGAAGTTACTCCCACTACTCTTCTCCATTAACCTCCCACTATTCTTCACCATTATGGTTGTAACTCCACAACTCCATAACCTCCTCCATGATCTTCCCCATGATCTCAATTGTTAATGTCATGTTTATGACATCCTTTTGTATTACCTTAATGTCATCCTATAAATAGAGAGTTTGGGCATCACATTGTATACACTTGAATACATGGAAGAAATAAGATAGTTCTCTCTTCTTCTCCACATTTCTTGTATATATTCTTGTTTTATAATATTACTTTGAGCTTAGTTTCTTAACAATAAAGAATTACAGAACAAACATGTTGATTAACAAAATGTTATGTAGTTTATTTCAAGCATACCCAAACAGATAATTGAAGACAAATTCTGATGGGATTAGTTATGCTAGAATTAATTATCCTGATCTTATTTTTTATCGACTATTTGATATGTTGTATTAGTTCTGAGATTGTCAATTTCAACGTTTTATCCATAATGCAAGTATGACTTTACTTGGAGTTGGCCATTTGATTAGGATATAGTCCAGTTGAATAATAAGAGTCTTGATTAAATTTATCTTAGGATTTGAGTGCCCGATTCATTACCAATCCAAGAATGCCATAAACATGTTGAACCATAAAATAAAGATGAATGTTGATAAACAGCAACCTCCAAGGTAACCTGTGGTAGAAGCTGTTACCCCATTCTCAGTCATAATTTTCTAAACAATAACTTCTGGCTTTAAAATGAAGAACAAAAGGGAGAAAACTGCTCAAAATACACTCTTGAAGTAAGATTTAAATTGAATTAACTTTCTTGGATTTTACTTATTCAAGTGAATATTTCTTTCCCCTTATTGTCAAGACACAAAAATTTAGTATTGAAAACACATACAATTGCCTAAGATGAAAGACCAGCCTTGATCTTCTGAATAGTGGCAACATCAGACTTGAATGACTTGGCCAGAATTTGATCATCGACCCCTGTAGCAAACAATGTTATAGGAAGCGAAACAGTTCCAGCATTGGCGCTACCAAAACCAGAAACAGCTGTAGCTGATTTATTCCAATCAGAATTATACTGATAATGCACTAATCCTTTAGGAAACACAAACAAGTCACCAACTTGAAGAGTCTGAGTGTAAAGCTTGTTAGTAGTATCCACAAATCCAACCTCGAGACTACCTTGAACGACGAATAGTAGCTCAGCTGCGCGAGGGTGGATGTGGGGCGGGTTGACACCTCCTCCTGGAAACTGAAGTACTGCCAATGAAACACTCTGACCATCCAAAATTGGAAACTCTGCCTTGCTAACTTTTGTCACTTTGAACTTTTCAATCACACTGCCAAATATTCCACGTGTGCCTGTGAAGGTAAATAAGTTCCCATCTATCGCGCTTCCTGGGGGAACAATGAAGTCGGACAAGATATCTGAATCACTAGCTTGAGTTATCGAAAAAATTGTAAATATGGCTACAACAAAAAGGACATTTTTCTGGTGGAATGAGGCCATTTTCCGCTCGTCCTAGGTGGCTATAAGATACAGGTAAGAGGATATAGATAAATTGTAAGAGAATGGTGATTAGTTCAGTTTGATCACAAATTTATAAAAGACCAAAGCTGGAACCAAATTTGCTGAAGGAAAAGCCAGTTGGTAATTGATGTTAACTAAGCTTGACCACCATTAGTTTATTATTTTTTATGGCAGAAACTACCTGGAAACTACATTTAAAGATTTTATAATTCGAAAACTGTTTAATTTTCCTTTGGTTTCATCAGTTATACATATATGCTTCAAGATAATATTTTATGGACTCTTTTACCTTGTAATATAAACAAGGTGGTTATTACATAAACAAGCCCTCCCTCCTTCTTTCGTTGCGCATAAGTAGGCACCTCAACTTGTATAAAGTTGAACCACGTAAACACAAATGCTGACGTGACATAGAAATTTTGGAGATTATCTAGATGATCATTTTGTAAGCTGGAGTGTTCAATTGACAAAGTGGAGACAAGTTGAGGTGCCTACTTGTGCACGGCCATTGCTAGTTGAAACCAAGTTCGAGTGCCTATTTATGTATTATGTTATTAGGGATGGCAATGGGGCGTGGTGGGGCGGGTTTGGCAAAATCCACAAAAATTTCAACCCGCCACGCATAATTATTTTTTCAGTTCAACCCGCCTCGCCCCACTTAATTTTCTTTAGTTTATTTTTCTAAAACAAAATAGTTTGACATTTTATTATTTTATAAAATGAAGAGTTTAATAGAATCACGTAAACATAAAACTGATAGAGTATTACGTTGATCTTCCAAAAATAAATGGGTTACTATCATTTCCTATTACTAATACGATATCTTGACTTATGTAATATCATTGTGGTGAGACTTATGCAAATCGGTTAATTATAAATCAAAATAGTATTCGAGCTAGTGAAGAAGAATGTGAAATTGTAGTTGAAATGATTGCTTTGTTTCAACAAAGCTAAAATTCAAAGTTGCCCCACATTAAACCCGCAACCTGGCCCGCCCCGCTTAAAAAATTTTAAAAACTGTTTTAACCCGCCCCGTCCCTCACCCGTACACGCATAAAAGTAAACACGTCCCGCCCCGCATCAAACAAAACCCGCCCCGCCCCGCCCATTGCATCCCTAAATTAGTTATGCCAAGTGGAAAATATCACCATTTTAAGGAACAATGTAGCTGTTTTCTCTTGTCCATATTGAAAACCAGAACTGGAAAAGTGTGAACAATTTTGTTCGTTGTTGAATTGACACAACTTTCCGAGGGCCTGCAATTGAATCAAACAAGAGAGTCCCATAGGAGTTTCCTATATATTGACCATTCCCTTTTTGTTTCTGCAATTCATCGGAGACATCAAATCTCAATTCTTGTTTGATATGTCCTCTGTATAGCTATAAAATCTTTAGTCCATAATTCATGTCCTTAACACATTGAACTTAGAAGAAATCCTTTAAAGCAAAACACAGAAAATATGGTATCGAAAACTTCAAGTTGCATAGTTCTGTTAGCTATAGCAATATCGATAGTCCAAATGGCATCAGCTGGTGACCCTGATATCCTAACAGACTTTGTGCTGCCACTGGAGGTACCATCAGTTGATCCGTCTTACTTCACCTTCTCGGGACTTAGGGGACTCATCGGAGCTCCACCGCCAGAAAAATTCAAGGCGACAAAGGCAAGCATGACCGAGTTTCCAGCCCTGAACGGACAAAGTGTTTCCTATGCAATCCTACAGTATCCTGCAGGCTCTGTCAATCCTGTCCACACTCATCCACGAGCAACCGAACTACTTTTCCTCATGTCGGGAACACTGCAAGTTGGATTCATCGATACCACGAACAAGTTGTTCGATCAAACGTTGCAAACTGGAGATGTTTTCGTGTTCCCTAAGGGGTTAGTTCATTTCCAGTACAATGCTGATGCTAATAATTGTGCTTGGGCTATATCTGCATTTGGAAGTGCAAATGCAGGCACTGTTTCTGTTCCTAACTCTGTGTTCAATAGCAGTATTCCTGATAACATTTTGGCCAAGTCATTCAAGACTGATATCATGACTATTCAGAAACTCAAGGCAGGTCTAGCCTGAAGATCATATAATTAGGAGGAAGTTTTTCATTCTTATTTCACATCCTTGTATTTCAATTTCTAATGTTAAAATAATTAACCATGTGAGAATCTGAATAAGAAGGTTTATGGTTTGCCATCGGAATGCAAAGTGTAAAAATAAATGAATGTCTTAATAAGAAGGTTTATGTCATCGAAATGTGTTAGGATCGGGAACCCGGGTAGCGCAGAATCTATCCAAAACAACATTATTATAACGAGAATAACAAAGACAATGCAAGTTGATAATAATGGCAATTAAAGCATATAAAGGAGGCACAAATTTAACGTGGTTCGGTCAAAGTGACCTACGTCCACAAGCGGAATGGAAGAAATTCACTATACCAATAAGAGTACAAAGAGAGTACAAAATTAGAGTAAACTCTAATTAATCCCAAATAACCCCGAGAGAATAATCTTGCAAGATCACTCCAAAGGAAATGATCACACAAGTGTTTCCTAATACTCAACGCGCTTACAAAATACTCTCAATACAGGAGGAGAGTAAGACAAGAGAATAAAAGCTCTTGAATTGTTGGTGTGTTAAGAAAAGGAGAGCAACAACAATATTTATAGGAGAAATTAAACTAAGTCTTCCAACTTCACAAAGGCAAGTTCCAACTTACAAGAAATCTCCACCATTTATCCAAACTTGATGGCCAAGAATAAATCTCTGCCAAACACATCTTTCTTACATGCACATGCTTATTTGCCAACTAGGAATGAGTTGGATTTTACAATGAAGAAACAATCATCCTTTTCTTATAAAGCTAATTATGTCATATTACAAATCTCCACATTGGCCTAATTTTGGCTAATACGCTAACTTTGTTCCACCTTATTCGCAAAAGTCCACTGACCAAATCATTCTTCATAAATGCCAATTAAGCTCATGCAAAGCTTGAACTTGACAACTGAAAGAGGCTTCGTAAACGTGTCTGCGAGATTATCTCTACTGTTGATCTTTTTAACAGAGACTTTTCTTTTAGCAATGATTTTTCGGATGAAATGATATTTGATATCAATGTGCTTCGTTCTCTCATAATACATTTGGTCTTTAGTCAAGTGAATGGCACTTTGACTATCACAGAAAATGATAACACCACCTTGGTGTAAACTGAGTTTAGAAAAGAGACCCTTCAACCATAAGGCTTCTTTGATAGCCTCAGTCACTGTCATATATTCTGCTTCGGTAGTAGATAAATCTACCACATGTTGTAATGTAGCTTTCCTATTGATAGCGCAACCACCAATGCAAAATACGTAGTCTGTCAGTGATATTCTTTTGTCAAGATCACCTGCATAATCTGAGTCTACAAAATCAACCAAAGTATTAGTATTTCTCCCGAACATCAAACATGTGTTTGAAGTACCTCGCAAGTATCTGAGAATCCATTTCAGAGCCTGTCAATGTACTTTACCAGGGAAAGCCATGTATCAGATCACCATATTTACTGCTTGCGAAATATCTGGACGTGTGCACATCATTTCATGCATAATACTACCGACGACACTGGAATAAGGTACATGTGCCATATACCTCTCTTCTTCCTCGGTGACTGGGCAGTTGATAACTTAAAATGAACAGCAAGAAGAGTACTTACTAGTTTATCATCTTTCATGCCAAACCTCTCAAAGACTTTCTCCAAGTACTTCTAGGTCAAGGATAACATGTTGGCTCCATGATCTCTTTTGATCTCCATGCTAAGGATTTTCTTAGCTGCTCCCATATCTTTCATCTCAAATTCACTTTTCGGCTGACTTTTCAAATTATGAAGTTTTGTCAAATCCTTAGCAAAAATGAACATGTCATCAACATATAATAATAGGTATATAAATGAACCATCATTTAACTTTTGGAAGTAAACACAACTACCATACATGCTTCTCGAATAACCATGACCCAATATAAAGGAATCAAACCTCTTGTACCATTGTCTTGGAGACTGCTTTAATCCGTATAAGGATTTCTTCAACAAGCAGACATGATCTTCTTTTCTTTAATTTCAAATCCTTCGGGTTGATGCGTGTATATTTGTTCCTCAAGTTCGCCATGTAAGAAAGTTGTCTTAACATCAAGTTGTTCTAATTCCAAATCATACATAGCAACTACGGCAAGCAAGACACCAATAGAGCTATGTTTAATAACACGTGAGAAAATATCATTAAAATCAACTCTGTGTACCTGACTATAGCCCTTTGTAACTAATTGTGAATTATGCCTTGCATGTTCAACCCCTAGAATGCCATTCTTTTTCTTGAAGACCCATTTGCAACCAACAATTCTCTTTCTTGATGATGGCTTCACAAGAGACCTAGTACCATTCTTGTGGAGAGACTCAATATCTTCATTCATTGCAATCTGCCACTTGGTTGCATTAGAACCAAACACTACTTCTGAATATTTTTATGGTTATCCAATTTCTTTATTTTCCTTTGCAACTGAAAAAGCAAATGCTACATAATCTACAAACCTAAATGGTTGTTTACTTTCTCTTCTTGGTCTATGCTTGGCAATAGAATACTCCTCTTTTTCGATTCAACTTCAGGAGTCTCAACTTCTGTAATTTTAGCTTCTAGCTCAACTTCAAGAGTTTCAACTGTATTTTGCTCCAAAGTTGATGAGCTTGGCTCAGAAGGAATGTCAATCTCAACCTCTACCTGCTTCAATGTACTCTTCCATTTATCTGTATTACAAGAATGAGAAGACTCTTTTTCTGGAATGTGACATAGAGGATTCATTAAAGGTTACATCCCTACTAATTATAAATTTTGGTGCCATGGGATTGGGATACCATAGTTGTGATGACCCAAAAGGTCATCCTAAGTAATTCTAGCTAAATCTGTGTTCCGAGGCCTCGAAAGCCTCCGTTAATCTCACTTCGATATATGTGCGCAGCCCGGGCATGTAGCCGGGAAGCTTCTATGTGAAAATTTGATGAAAATGGAACATTGAATTGAATAATTGAATAAAGTTGACATTGGTCAACATTTTTGGTAAACAGACTCGGACCCGTGATGTGACAGTCTCGGAGGGTCCGTAGGAAAATATGGGACTTGGGCTTATGTCCGGAAGCGAATTCCGAGGTCCCAAGCCCAAGAAATGAATTTTTAAATAAAATTGTTTTCTGAAAATGATAAAGACTTTTGAAAATGAATAATTATGTAAAAACTGTGTTACCGGGCCCGTATTATGGTTCCGGATCCCGGAACAGATTTATTATATGTTATGTGATTTATCTGTGAAATTTGGTGTAAAACGGACTTGAAATGACGTGATTCGGATTAAAAATGGGAAATTTAGAAGTTTATGAAGATTTAAGAAATTTCTAAGAGTTTTGAGGTTTAATTCCGTGTTTTTGATGATATTTTGATGATTTAAAAGCTTGAGCAAGTTCGTATGATGTTTTGGGAGTCGTGTGTGTTTTTGGTTTTGAGCCCCGAGGGCTCGGGTGAGTTTCGGGTAGCCAACGGGGTGTAAAAAGATAGGAAAATCTGGTGTAATTGCATTTTTGCTGGTGTCAGTTTCCTTACTCTATGCGATCGCGTAGCTTCGTGCCTGGGGGGTAGTCTGTTACACTATGCGATCGCATAGCATCTCCGCGATCGCATAGTGTATTAGGTGGGTAAGGGCAGCTGGAGGAAAATACTCTGTGCGGTC
>MDKH01066323.1:0-10011 GCA_005239495.1 Nicotiana undulata
ATATACATATACAACCCACACAGTGTCTACGGAGCCTCTAAGAGTTCTTAGGAGTTTTACATATCTTGCCGGCACCCCGGCTATACCCTTACAACACAAGCAAAAGAGGATAGTATAATCCACATGCGGCCCCGAGAGCAAGGGGGTTCACCAAAACTGCTGAACAGATGAAAAGGAGGCACCACTACCGGCGGGCTGAGCTACCTGCTATGGAACCACCTACATCCATATAAAAGATGTAGCGCCCCCGGCAAAAGGGACGTTAGTACTGTGGAATAGTACTAGTATGTATGATTAAACTTTACCCTAAGTACAATCAAGCAATACACAGATAAGAGACAGTTAATGGAACCAACAAGTATTGCACATAAACAGAAACAACCAAAATCAAGAGTTTCGCAGATTCTCCTTTTCAACACCACCATATTCAAGAGTTTCACAGATTCTCATTTCAACACCACCATATTCAAGAGTTTCACAGATTCTCATTTCAACACAACCATATTCAAGTGTTTCACAGATTCTCATTTCAACACAACCACGTTCCATCCTTATTACCTCGTCCACCCTTATTACCTCGCCCACCCTTATTACCTCTACCACCCTTATTACCTCGTCACCCTTATTACCCCGTGTTGCGGCGTACAACCCGATCCCACCAGACAATCACATTTCATAACAACAATCACCAACAATTAAATCACAAGGATATTCATTACAAGGAACACAAGTTCATATCAACAATTCTCTATGTGGACTCAAGGCACAATGACTCTCACCAAGAATTAATTCATGTACACGGTGTTTCCATAATCGTTCAACTCAATTACATCATTTCACAATACCCTTTTTCATTACTTACCACGCACGGTATTTAGCCATTATATACATTCCCACACTTGGGCACATTAACATTCTTTCATTCATTAACACATACTTTCATATCGATACCCTCGAGCATTTACGAGCTTTGCACATAATAAGATAGACACAACAAACCAATTTTCACAATCTCAACTAGCATAGTAGTCAACAAGAAATTCAGGGAGTGAAGTATTACGCCTCAACACAATTGGACAGTCAATTCACATATTCTCAAACAAAGTACACATACCGTATGCTCGGACACCAACAAGAGGATTCTACAAAGGTTAAAGTTAGCCATACATACCTGGAGTCGAAGTTCCCTTCTAATTCCTATTCCCAAATCACCGGACCTCAAGCAACGTCAATCTAATTCATAATGTAACACATTCATCTTAGAATTGGGAATCATGAATACAATTCGAACTCGCCCAGGCCTTTATCGAATGCTATGAGACCCCTCAGATTACCAACCCCCTATTTGTGATTATTTACTCTAACCCACTTCCCTTTACTAGACTGTGACAATAAATGAACATGCATGCAAGGTTCTTCACTTTCATCTTCAAGAACCCATTTAGGGGAGTTCTACTACTAACCAAAAATTTGAAAATTTAAGGGAAATGGGGTGGGGACTTACCTGTTACAATGAAGAAGAAGATTACTCAAATTTTCCAGGCCTGAGTGATTTTGAAAAAATCAATTTGATGAAGAAGGAGCTTTCTCTCTCAAGAAACCTCTCTCTCCTCTCTCCTCTCTTTCTATTTTGTTCAGAAATTCCTTAAAAATGAAAGGGAGGGGTGTTTTACTAAACAGGGGGTCGGGTTTTAAATTTAGAAAATAGGAGCCCCGACACATAACTGCGGTCACGAATGCGATCGCATTCCTGCTATGCGGTCCGCATTCCTGTCTCATATTTGGCCCTCAAATGGGCCAAAATTGGAAAATAATTCGCCCAGGTATGCGACCATTATGCGGTCCGCATACCTGTTATGCGATCGCATTGTGCGTCGCATAACCTCCTTCGCAAGAACCGTGGGGAAAGAATGCAACAACTATGCAGTCCGCATACCCAAAATGCGATCGCATTCTGGGCCGCATAGTTGTCCTCAATTTTGACAGTAGCCTGTCTAGGTATGCGACCACTATTAGGTCCGCATACACGTTATGCGATCGCATAGTGCGTCGCATAACAACACAATTCTGGAAAAATTTATTTTTCAAGTTTCGGGGTACGTTTTACTCAAAATAGGTCCGTTTTAAGAGTTTCTACAGTTATAACAACACATGGACCTATTCGGGCATTATTTCAGACATAGAATTTTACGGATCTTTACAATAAGTAAAGGAATAGGCGGCTAAAATCGTGGGCATAATTACCTTGATAACCGGCAAAAGTGGTGCTGAATCGTGGGATGATGCGTGTTCGGGGCATTCAATGCGAAGAGACGCGCGTCTAATCAACCATCAGAAACTTTTTGGAGGACGTCAGAGAATTTCCTCCCAAGAAAGGTATCTTTACCAACTTCCCGGTGACACAACGTTGTGCCACCAGAAAGCAGGGGTCCTATCTGTATAGGGTAAGATATGCTCATATTTAATGCTCGCATGGTGAAGTGACACGTGTAGGCGAAGACAGAAGATAATCTCGGCCAAAGGCAACAACCTCGTTTTTTACCGAAGTAAATGGTACACACAAAGGCGAATTAAATGCCTATCACTCGATAGCATTTAATGGAGTATATTCTATAACATTAAGCACATGGTCCGTTACAGAGAATATGACATTCACTGCCTACCGTTTCTCAATCTTCTATGACACTAATAATTATAATTAAAGAGGGGCTTGATCCTATGACCTTGTTCCCTAGATGCAACTATAAATAATGAGCGCTACAATCATTGTAAGGGGGAACACGAATTTTCTGACAAACGAATACTATACTCTTCTCGAAAGCTCGATACTCTTTTATTTTCTTGCTCATTAATATTGTTCTTACTGCCTCCGGAACCCCTGCTCCAGGAACCAAGATCCATGCGATTTTATCTCGATTTCAAGGCTAAGTCTTATATTCTTATTTAATTCATTTATTATCATAGGGTCAAATCGTTTTTTGTCTATAAATCACGTATAAATTCAGTTGCACCATTTTACAGGTAAACACACATTAAACATGTGCTATCTTGGCATATACATTCCCATTTTAGCTAGACTTTCTCTAGTCTCTGCGCCATAATTTCTGATATTTTCTTTTTGTTGTATCCTTATTTTCAACCACTATGTTCCATTGATTCACTTTGATCTCTACACACTAGACATGTGATGTCTTGGCATATTCCCATTTTGGCTAGCCTTTCTCTAGCCAGTTATTTTATCTCCACACATTAAACATGTGCTATGTCTTGGCATATTCCCATTTTAGCTAGCCTTTCTCTAGTCAGCAATCTCCCATGCATAGTTAACCACCACATAAAGCTATGCATGGGGATGTTTTGCTTATACTAGACCCATATGCTCCATTGCAATTGAGTACCTTCCATATATGCTTAACCAACCACTTTGAATATACGCTCCTTAATATTTCTCTTTGAGAGTGCATATCCTCTTCCAGTACCAAGTTTTTAATATTTTTTAATATATATTATATATAATTTATTCTCAATCAAAGTAACTTGGAGGGCATGGACTTATAAAAACCTTTCCAAAAGGTATCCAATATGTTAGACAACGTATTCTTTTTCTTTTGGATTGAGCAGTTAAAAAGGAATATAAAAATATAAAAAATATACTTCCTCCTCTTCGTTCGGTCTTGAAAGAATAAAAAAGACTAATGTGTACTGTAATGGTAGTGACGTAGCATACAAGTGATACGACACTTCCTCCTTCTAACCAAACAAAGGGAATATTGTTTACCCTAAAATGGATAACTGTTAAATTTATACGTGGTTTTGAGAACACGTGATTTTACTTGGTACAAACTGAGAAAATATGTAAATTGATATTGAAATTTACTGTAAAGAGAAATAAAAGCAAACCAAATGAGATTTATAGCTTTGGCCATTGAGCTAGGTCACCCTCGAACCAAATGAATATTCTATTTAAATATTAACAAAGTAACAGAGTATTGAAAGCTAAAGAGAAAGGTAATATATTGTTTTATATTGTGCGAATATGATGCTTTTACTAATAATCAAACCCCCTTTATATAGTAGGGGAGTCCTACTTATGTTACAACGCTAAATACAATAAGAAATCCCACGATTGGCTAATTAATCGGCCTCATCTTGATACGTGCCGGGATTTTCGCCATGATCCTTGCTCGATTACAGATATTCTGACTTACCGTTATTTGACTAGGTTAACTTCCATCGGTCTTGCTCAATCTCTATTTTTTTTGGTCTTGATCTTGGCCGATCTCGAACTTGATTGGTCTTTGGATTATGAGCTCAGCAATCTAACTCTACACTATGACTCGATATAGCACGAGGCCGAACCTTGACTTATCATGATCAAACCTCAATTAGTCATAAGAAGGGCAGGCTTATTTTGATCGTATACAGATAGTCTCCTCGTTTCTCAGAAAGAAGGTGATGAGAAACTATATGAATTTTCGAACTCCGTCTTAATGGGTAATGACGTCAGTGATGAGCCTGATCATGACATAAGCGACAAAATGTCCCGTTAGTCCAATTACCAAGGCATTAAATGCCTATCAGTTATTGGTTGGCCACTACCAGTTCTGAACCGTTGGCTCCAACCTATAAGAACCCAAACCCTTATTCAAACTTTTAAACTCAACGAAAATCCCTTCACTTCATAATTTTCGTACCCAAATTTCTTGAACTCTAATCAATCGCATATCATCCTAACTCTTTTCTTCTTTTTCATTAATGATTAAAACTTCTAAAACTGTGCCGCAAAAGTAGGCTGCTTCTTCATCACGGCCCGCCGATGATGAGGCTGCGATGGAGCCCCACCCTGAGGAATTTTTTCCGACAAGGTGCCCAACTGTCACTGACTTCAAAATCGAGAAGACTATCACGGTGCAGGGCCGATGCAAACCGGTCTCGAGGTATAGATGCACTATCACAAAAGAAATCCTCATGAAGGTTAAAGAGGAGTGTAACTGGATGAACAAGGATGTGGTTGTTCCTTTTCCTGAGGAATCAATTACCACTCACGTGGAAGGGTATCTAAGCGTTTACACTTACCCCTTCATTCTTAATCCCTTTGACCCTATCATCGTTGCCTTCTGTAAAAGATACGACGTCACTCTACGCCAAATCCACCCTTCATTTTTGAGAATAGTCATTTTGCTCCGTTTTTTCACAAACAAAATTGAGGGATGTCCCTTCACCCTCGATCACCTCATGCGCCTTTACAGTTCCCGAATTTATCGAGGAGGACTGATTAAGCTTGCCCGCCGGGCCAGTAGAGCCCCGTTATCAGGCATAGACGAGTCTGGGCATCGAGATTGGATGGGACAATTTGTGCAAATAAGGACATCAGACCTGATCCTCGCTGAAGACATGCCGTTCCTTGAGAAGTGGAACATGAAATGTAAGTACACTTTACCTTGAACGTTTAATTGGTTGTTTCACTTCCCATCATCTTTCCTTATCTTTGTTTTGGTGTTGCAGCTGTGGCCTAGATGCTGGACCCGATTCTGGAACTAAAGAAATGGGTCGAAGGCCTAGTGTCACAGAGACCCTACTCCGAATGGGCCTGGATGGAGTTGTCAAAAGGTCGATGGAAGGCACGTAATCATGGTATGTTTCTGCCCCGACTTGGTTATTGTTCTAGACTCTTTTTGAACTCACTTTTCTCTTTTTATTTTATAGGTCTCGGGAAAGATGTTGCAATGAGACCCCCTTCCGGTGATGAAGAAGTCTTTCCCCAACCATCATCTCCAAAGTAGGCCAAGGAGAAAAAGAGAAAAAGGACTCCGAGTCCCCCAGGCTTGAAAAAGAAAAAACTAGCAAGGAAGCCCCGCAAGCCCAAGGTGGACGTTGGTTTTATATCATCGGACTCGATCCGCCGATTAAGGGTTGAGTCCGAAGAAGAAGAAGAAGAAGATAACTTCATGTTAGTGTCCCATGTTCCGGCTACTGCTTCAATACAAAATCCCTCCGAACCGGAGAGATTGATGAGGGAGCTTCGGCCGAGGCCCCTGAATCAGAAAGAGTAGAGTCTACCCTGTCCCCAGCTAAGACGGTAGAGAGAGAGACCATGGGCGAGGCTTCTCGAGCAGTGGAAGAGGTCCCTAGGGACGAGCTCAGGGTGGTCGATATTTCGGGATCCCTTCAGATTTCAGATGCTATGATCCATGAGGCCAACTTGCTGGAAAGTCGATCTTACGAGGGCTTCAGGGGGCGGCCGATATCCATGGTTTCTACGACAAGGTTGAATCTGCTGCCTCTGAGGATGTCACCGGATATGGTGATTTACCGGTACCGACGAATGTACCGTCATCGGGCACTACCGGATCTTCATCGAGCCTGAGACTGGCAGACCGATTTCCGGCCCCGAGTGCTACCCCAGGCCGTAAGCGGAACATAGTGCTTACTGTCCCGAAGGATGCTCGAGTATTATCTCCCCCCGTTGGATTTGCTAGTTATCTGAGAGGCTTGGTGATCGAGGAGGATCAAGTCGTGATAAATGCTTTGGGGGCCGCTTGCCTGTTTAATGAGGCTCAACACGCCCTGAATTTGGTAACTTCGAGAGCCTCTTCCTCATTTCTTTCAAACATAGAATTGTAAGTTATTCTAACACCTTCTTCCTTACTTGCAAGCTTCAGTGTTGTATCACGAAGCCTTCCTCACAATTCGAGAGGAGCGCGAGGCTGAGGTTCAGGGCCTCACCGAGAAAAGCGATACCAATAGGCTTCTCAGTGAGAAGCTTCACGCCGATTTGGTTGCAGCTCAGGATGAGCACACCGATATGGTCGACCAGGTATTCCGAGTACTTCACGATAGTGAATATGAGTTGGAGATAATGACTAAAGATCCGATTCTGTATGTATAGTAGAGGCTCGAGTAGATCAGACGACTCCTAAAGTAGGTGGATGAGATATAGGCCGAGGCAGAAGTATTCAAGAAGAACATGGACATTCTAGCCTCGAAAAAGGAGATCGTCTAAGAATAATTGGATTCGGGCGAGACTCAGCTCCAAGCTACAAAAGAGAAAAACTTGGTGTAGGCCGAGAAGATCAAGGAGCTTCACTCTCAGCTGGATTTTGCTGTTTCTGATAAAGCAAGCTTAGTCAACGAGCTTGAAGCGGCCAAATCTGAGGTGGCTACCACCAGCATCAAAGCTGATGGAAAAGAGGCCCAGTTTAAGGTCGACGTCAAGGCCATCCAAGCCAAGTATAAGAGCATGATTGATCATGCAAAATGGCAAGCTCCGAGGGAAGCCCTTGAGGATGCTTGATAAGTGGGGATTTTGACTACTTATTAGCGCCTTTTTGCTTTCGCTTTAGTTCAAAAGTGTTTAATTGCAATCCGGAAAACTGATGAAATATGCTTACTTGCAGGATTATTGGAAAATGAGCCATTACGATGAAATCCAACTCAAGAAGGAGTGGTTTTGAACAAGGACAAAAATCAAGCACACAAGCTCAAGTGCGGATCACAGATTTCTATTTGTGGTCGCAAAATGTGAAGAAGAATTAGTAGAGCTTCAGTGTAAAGTGTGGAACTCACAATAATTGTGCGGCCATAGAAGTCAATATTTTAGAAAGATCAACTTCAAGCTCAAAAAGAAATGCGGGCCGCACTATAATTGTGCGACTGCAAAAATCAAATATGCGAGCGCACTCTGGAAATTTGTGGTTCGCAGAAGAACCTAGTATCGCCACACCCAGAATTGTGTGGACCACAACACTTAAGTGATGCGGCCGCAATCCAAAATTGTGCGGCCGAAAAATCAACTCCTATCAAGAGCCGAAGAAAAGTGCGGACCACACATAGAATTGTGCGGCCGCAGAACCTTCGATAGGGCAATTTTGTTCGAAAATTTCAGTTGTGTATAAATAGACTTCTTTCACGAAATTAGGTCACGTTTTGAATACTAAAAAGTCTGTAGCCGTTTTTCTTTACTCTATTAGGCAACTTTAGCTTATATTTGTGATTTAACATTGGATTTTCATCTATTAATCTTGCAATATGAATTTTATCATCTTTTCTTCTTTATTTTCTTCACTACCCAATATGAGTAGCTAGATTTTTAGCTAGGGTTGTGACCCAATCCTAGTATGTGAACCTAATGAGTGTTTGATTTATGGCTTGTTTATGGTTGGGTGTTAGTTATTTGTCCTTGTTATTTCTTATAATTGTGGAATTAATGGTTGCAAATATTAGTTCATCCCTATTTGACTTAGTCTCTTCTTGAGAAAGAGAGACTTAGTCTAGGAAACTTGGCTAACAAGAATTTGGGACGAAATCAAGAGACTGATAGTCCCAATTAAAGAGTTGAACCTAGAGATAGTAAAACCTGACTTGAGCATTTTATCAACTGTATTGTTCAATACGCATTTGGACTTGAGAACGCCAAATTGGGCAAAACCACTCTCTTACCGAGAGGTATTGAGTGGGTATTTGAGTATTGATTGCTATAATACACCCCGACCAACGAAACAAGCTTTAAATTTACAACTCGTTAGGCAAACACCTAGGTGGAAGTCACAGCCCTAGGCTTTTTACATATTTGAAAACAAAAACAAAAATAAATATTCTCTAGTTTCATACCTTAGAATCATAATCTTTAGCATAATTTTAGAAGTAAAAAAACAAAGCAATATTTGTGGAAGTGCAACTAAGATATTTCACGTGCTCTATCCAAATATATACCACTAATCCCATCTACGCTCCCAGTGGATTCGAACCCGACTCCTAGTTGGGTATTATTATTGTAATCGGCCGTTTCACAACCTTGAATAGAGGTGTGACTTGGACGAGATCAATTTTTGGCGTTGTTGCCGGGGAGCAAAAAAACAGATTTAGCTATATATTTGGTTTTGTGTGTGAATTGTGTTCTTTTCCTTCCGTGTTACTAATCCTTTTGTGAAACAATTGTAGGTGGAACAATGGCTCTCAACAACAATGATCCTCTCGGAAACATTCCATTGGGGGATGGCATGGATGATGACCAAGTTGAAGAGGTTCCTCTTGAACCTCAAGCAAATAGACGAGGCCGACCGCCTCAAGACAATGTTCTCGTTCCACTCCCACCTCCACCAAGAGCGTCTCCACACCGAGTGTTGCCGAATAAAAGGTATGAAAGTGCCATAATCCCTCCCCGCATTAGGGCGGGCAACTTTCAAATCACAAATGTTATGCTCACACTGCTAGAGCAACGGGGATTCTTCACCGAGGCTCCGAATCAAAATGTATACAAACACTTGAAGGGGTTTGTGGAAACTTGCTGGGGGAGTAAACAGACAAACGTCTCTGAGGATGCTTTAAGGTTGAGGCTATTTCCTTTCTCTCTAAGGGGGAAAGCCTTGGATTGGTCAGAAAGGTTGCCAAACCATTCCATCCATACATGGGATTAATTGGTGGAGAAATGTATTTCCAAGTTCTTTTCTCTCGAGCATATGGCTATTCTTAGAGACGAGATTCTAGCATTCAAACAAGAGCCCAATGAGCCTTTGCATGAGATATGGGAGAGGTACCAAACTATGGTGAAAGAGTGCCCAAAAAATGACATGATGGAGGCTATGATTCAACAAACTTTATATAGAGGGATCAATACTACCAATCAATGCGTGGTCAACCAACTTATCAGTGGAAATTTCATGACAACGCCAAATGCGGAAGCTTGTGATATATTAGATGAAATGGCGGATACTTCATCGACATGGCAAAGTAGAGCAAATGTTCCTCAAGGTGATCCAAACGTGATTCACCTACATAAAGAATTGCATGACCATGGGCAAGCAATTGCCGAGTTGAACACCACAATGAATCAATTAGCCAAGGCTCAAATTTAACAAGTTCAAGGTCCTAAGTAAGTCAAAGCAATGGAGGGAGTAAATATGATGGTAAACAAGAGAAGGCAAATGGGTCAACAAGTGAAAAGCTGGTGGAACAATATGTGCAAGAAGATAGTGGGTTTGATCAAGATGAATCTTACAATGAACAAGAAGA